>JAQFZY010000054.1:0-64462 GCA_034696285.1 Hypogastrura burkilli | reverse complement strand
GACGGACGGACGGACGGACGGACGGACGGACGGACGGACGGACGGACAGAAACTGCAAAATATATATATGATGTAGCTGTAGCCAAACAAGCCCGCGCTAGCACAGAACGAAAACCACATATAATGGGCACCGAATTGGTCCATGTGCCGCCATCATAAACAGAACAGTACACAGTTCAACTAGAAAATGTGCATCCATGACAAGTGTACTGTGTACTCTAGGAATGTAGAGTAAATGTACTTTTATTCGTTCTTTCATTAGCGCGGGCTTGTTTGGCAATAATACCAGACATTCATTTAGTTTGAGTACTTACACAATGTCGAATACATGATGTTCCGTTTTCTTGGACAATTTATTGAAGACCGTGACCTTCCATTTCTTCCCGGACTCATCCCAAACTATAGTCTTGACCTCAGTATTGAAAGTAATGTGGGGGTAGAGTCCATACTTTCGCCCAACCCGCTTGATGTACTCAAGGATATCGGAGTGGGCAGAGTAGTGCTGGGGCCAGTCTGTTCAAGGAAAACGAGAATTTCCAGTTTTAAGTACGATTCAAGTTGCTCACACGACGGTACAAGTAAGACACTTGCAGCTACATAGATCCTAATCATTATCATATTGCCTTTATTTATTTAATTGTAGTTATACTGGATGGCTGTTTTAACAATAGTGAATATATTATTAATACAAAGTATCCCATGCCTATTTTGCATGAAGGACGGGTAGTGTAGATCAAGTCACTTCAATTTATGAGTCAATATTTTTTCACAACTATATACATACTTCCAAACGGGTAATTTTGATCTTTGAGCCTGAGAGTGTTAACCCCATACCTGGATTCAGTTCAAAGGACCAACTGTAGAGATGACTCGGAATGTCACAGGCGCATCCAGGATACGTATTGACAAGCCATGTCCCTCCAACCTCATGGTTCTCATCAAAGATGGTAAAGGATGTGAGGCCCAGCTTCCGCTTGAGGTCAATGGCTGCCGTGAGACCAGCAAAACTGGAGGACAACAATTACTATTGGTGTATTTCAAAGAAATTTCGTGTACGGAGGGCTTACGGAATATCGCATAAAGCTGTGTGTACTACTTTAATATGTCATAAGAATTATGTTGTGATAATTAAGGAAATTAATAAACGCAGCCTTACCCAGCCCCAACGATGCAAACCTTTGGCGTGGTCCCGTCAGCATACGTTGTTTTACCCATTTCGATCTTGACCCTTATATTTAGTTGTAATGTAAATTTTCTAAGCGAAAGTTGGAAGTGATCCCGGAGCCGGCTCGATACGGACTGCTACCGGCAATCTGTATGCTGTATGGGATGCTTTCGATCTCGGATTCGAAGGCCAGCGTTTGAGACAAGAAACAACTTTTATTTTTTGTGGATTCTATGTACATACATAGTATATGTACAAGCACTTTCGTACATATTCTGTAGTGCCTTGTGCCATACCTACTATGTTGCTTAAACATTATATTTTGCGCGGTGCTGGTACATAGGTTGGTTGCTGGTAGTAGGTAAGCGTGTATTATGGAAATTGGGACCAGCTTCAAGGTTCATCCTTGAGCTCTCCGTTATATAAATTAAGTGCTACTACTCTGAGCAAAAAATGCATCTTGTAATTTGGGCAGGACAGTGTAAATTACAACCAATTTCAATTAGGACCTGAGCATCTGGGCAGATTCCTCCTGTTTGTACAGCAGCGGGATCATAAGCGTTGGATTTTGGGTTCTAAATGAACTGGATACACAAACCCCTGAAGTGGTACTAGTAAGGTACTCATACTACGTAGGTAATTATGCTTTATGCAAACACATCTGCATATTATGCACATTAATTCCATTTCTTGATGAGAAGAGTCATGAATATTTATAAAATAAATACATGTGAGTACTGAACTGAGTTTGAAATACTACCTTTTTTTAGATTCGTAACGTTTGAATATAATACTGTACGTATGTATTCAGTCTATTAAATCTGCCAATCTGCATATGCATCAAACATGCAATGTATGTAGTTGACTAATGAGGGTACAAGTTAATGAGGATTACTTAATTTTGGGAAACCTGGATATATTTGTATTTTGTCTTCAATTATTCATTACATTCCAATTTGCATTCGCACGCTCTTTTCTCAGTCCCAAAATGCAAAGTTGTCGTTCACCTTGACTTTGACATGAAACCCGGAATGGCCATTCGAGACCGTCCAAAAGTCAAAAGTTTTATCACATCATATCATCATCATTATTATCATTTCCCTTATGGCGCTTCCAGTATGGAATAAAAAGATGCCCCTGCCGCCAGCCGCCATGCAAAGATTCCCTGACAGACTGGCGAAACAAATGCATAACTGCTTAAACTGCTTTGACGCGCTAATGAAGTCTCGCTGATATTCGAAATAATAACAATTTCTTTATTTACTGAAACTCATACCCAAATTAAATGTTCTTTAAAACATTTTTGAGACAATAATACACAATGACCTGGTGACCATTACCCAGCAATCCCTCCAAGTGTGCCTATAGCCCGTACCCGTACCGACTATTTAACATCATCATCCAATATGGATATGGAGAACCATACCCATAGGCGCCATACGCACCATATGCCCCATATCCTCCCCCGTAAAAGCCACCCCCGTGTCCGTGTCCGAAGTGTCCGTGCCCAAAGTGTCCGTGCCCGAAATGTCCACCTCCGAAATGTCCGTGCCCTCCGCGTGCCTCCACGCTGCTGTATAGACCAATCAGGAATAGAGTGATGGCGAAGATACTTAGCTGAAATACATAAAAAGAAAACTGAGGTTAGGTCACAGGTCACAGGTCACCCTATTTTACTCAGTATCAGAGAAGTAACCTAAGTATTGAAATCAAGCCTTTTGAAACTTACTTGTAGTTGCAGCTTCATATTTTAAAAAAATATTTAACTAGCTCTAAACCACTTCTGAAAATGGGAGAATTGAATGACGTCTGAAAGCATGCAAAACTTGCCGTTCATTTTATACAGAGAACAAACTTTGTCACATATCAGAACAAGCCAAATGACTCGTTAGCTTATACCATGGGTACGTAATTAGGCGTATTCTACGTGAAGTGTAATCAGAGCCTTGCAGCGTGCTACAGCATTGCTTATTGACCAGTAATGGCAGCACTGATACAAGTTCCGGGAAAGCCCAATGACTTTTCATGCATTCTTTTTAATACTACGCGGAATTCAGTATTTAGTATTATCTGTTACTGGTTATACCTATAGCGTTGTGCATCAATTTAATTGACATTTTTTTAATCTAATTAGCCTTTCTCTTATATTAGTATGTTTCCAGAATAATCTATGCGAGGTACAGTATAGGTGAAAACTTAACAGAAAATATATTATTTTTCAAATTCTTACATGTTTAGTGTTTAGCCCATCAACACACTTACAAAAATGATCAGATATTAAAAAATTTGTTTCACCATTCACAGAAAATTGTCATCATTTTACTCAAAACGCAAATGATCTAATTATGGGAGGTATGGCCAAGGTCTATGCTTTACATGAAGGTTTTCCCAAACATACTAATAAACTAATCACGTGTTTGCATGTTTATACAAATGCGTTTCTCTTATCCCTGATTAGCATGGCCAAAGAATTACTATTTAAATTGGTTCCCATATATATGTACTAGGATCATACTGTAGGATAGTATCGACATAATAGCTGATGCTTCTGCAAGTAGTGTAATATCACACTCAGCTCAGGTAGCTAAATCCTAAACATACATAGAATAGAGACCATGGGATAATTGTTGTACGTTTACTTCTGGTTGTATAAACGTTGAATGTGTCTCTTGAACCCATATGCGTACTGTAGCTGTAACTGATACCCGTCAACTAGATAATTATTTTACACATCCTGAACCTTTAGTGTAGAAGTGAGCTTAGCTTCAAAATAACTTCAGCTATTATTATTTTGCAAGTTAGTGTGCGTAATTTGTGCAATATGAAGTCCGCACAGTTCTGGGTGAAGCTTCTCGCTTCTGCTACAAGTTTGTTAAGCTTCAGAGCCTGTGCTCCACTACTGGCAGGAACTAAGAGCGATACAACCAATACCAAACCGTATTTAATCCTGGTCACACAGTCGGGACGGAACATCACTGTGGAAGACAGGACGGCTAATTTGCAAGGGGAGGCCTATTTCAATGCCTCGGATCCCATTCATGGAGCCCTCATACACGGACTGTAAGCCCCACCTTTGATATGCATAATAGTCAGCAGACGTACGTTAAATTAGATTAAGTTAATAATCTCAAATTTCTATTTCAGTTGGTTATTTTATTCCGATAAAAACTACAACTGGGAACCTAAGACTGATAAAGGGACAAATGGGAAAGTGGAGTGGGCATTTAACAAGGATCCCAACAAGTTTCATGAGTTCAGCTCGGATATTGAATCATTTCGGACTCCTGGTGATCCGGATGACTTCAGGTAAGCCCGCTGCTGTAAGCCCTAATTCAATGCCTTTGCAATTATTTCATACCGGGAAAAATAGTGATTTTACCGGAAAATACGGAATCCGAATCTGTTAGTTCCGTTCACTAGTACGTCGATGAATAATCAAATATGGCCGCCGTTTTGAATTTGTGCCGTGTGTTTAAGGGTATATATATATAGGCGGATTTCGAAAATCTAGATTCCGGATTTCAAATTCGTGTAAAAATCCGGCTTTATATCCCTACATGCGTTACTGAAAATTTAAATTCGGCTCCATTGCCAGTTTATAAAGAATCTAGTACAACGCCGGGATATTCGAAAGTAATGATCCTAAGTCCGGATTCGTATACGGGTATTCGAGTACGAGTACCATCGAATACCGATTCTGATTTTGAATTTCTAATCTGTATTTTTTTAAACGGTACAGCATCTCCACGTTTAACCTCTACATGGGCCTAAACTTCACAGGCCCGGACCACAGCACTGAGGACACGGAGTCCTATGACATCCCCTTCGCCAAGGCCAAGTCGCTCATCATTACAGGCCCTGACCCTTGGTACTTGTATACGTCCGCCAACTTTGTGCAGAAGACGCTCTGCGTACATACTTCGGCGGATGCGAGGGTTGCCCTTATCTCGGACTACTACTTGAACCCTTATACTAAACCGCTAAGGCACATTTCTTCGGCGAGGAAAAATGGCTGCACTGCCTCAACCCGGGCACGCCATCTATACTATCCCAACGCGGATCCGGACTAAACGTAGTAATTAGGATATGGAGTAACAGTTACCGGTTCTGTCATCTCTTTCTCTGTGCTTTAATTTACCGAATTATTTATTACTATGGATATCTGAGTCACGTTTTACTTACAATTAATTACTTGGAATTGGTATGGCATATTTTTTACAACAATCAATCGCAGTAACGCAAATACGAAAATTCCTGTGATTACTATCTTAAACAATTAACATACCTTCATACCAAAATCCTGTGCTCTAAATGCTTATGCATACAATTTAAGAAGACCAATAAATATTTCATTAAAACTAAAATATGAATAATATCTGTATGTACTTGTATTTTCTACATTATGTATGTACATATGTACCAAATACAAGACGAATGCGATCTTGCATGCTCTCAACGTGGATTCCCTACAACTAAGAACAGATTCATCTGCTGAAGCTCTTGATCTTACCCGTCAGATGGAAAAGAAGTAGCATACAAAGTCTTCCAAGCACCACCAAATAAATCCAAACCACACGCTACATACTACATAGAAAACACATATGTACTTACTAAAATGCTTCGACATAGTGAATAATTTTCGAAACAGAATATGTTAGGTTAGGTAAAAGTAGAATTACTAAAAATATGGATTTATTCCGTTCTATACTTTATCCACGACAAGATATGTTTTTCTTAGCGATATATCCAAGCGGTATTCATAATGCCTATAATTTAAGCTCATGATTAAAATGACTTTTAAATCACAATTACGCCCTTACGTATTGCTACAATGCCCTTGTCGCGTGTCCTTCCCTTTGGGAATGTTCCCTATTTTGAGGAACCATTGGGGGTACCGTTTAAAGAAGGCCTAATGATCCCTACCACCACCGGGCTGCGTATGAAGATAAGGAAGATGCAGGGAGAGGGAGAGGAGCATCTGCCGTCCCTTACGTGAAACGTGAAGGTATGGAATGGACCGGTGTTTGGAAAACAATTGAGAACATAATGAGTTTTTTTTTGGTGGGATACAAAAAATCTTTGACCAGCCCCGCTTTCGTCCTACTCAACCTAATCTGTCATCTGTAGAGACCAAAGGAGTTCTCAGCCCCTTCCCTGTCAAGCTAAACGAACGTCCCTGGCCTAGGCAGGAACAGGAATCACGTCCCGTGTCCAGCCCAACTGGCCCCAGGTCATGGGAGGGCAGATCCTACATAAACTGATATGAAATTAACGGTACGAATAAATTCGACATTAAATTAAAAAACAAATAAGATTTTAATTTGTTTGTTTTTATATAGTCCGAATTTGTAGGTCAATATTAAGTGGCGATTGTGATAGCTTTAGCTAATGGGTTCCAACTTCCAACGTTAGATCAATTTTTGGAAGAATTTGGTTGGCAGTTCCTAAATCCATACAAACGCTCTATGTATAGCTTAAAATCATATGAGACTTCAGTTTTGGGATCCGAATTCCAATAAAGTGATCTCCAGACTTTTCACCCTCCACCCTCTTCACAAAAGGAGGGGATGATAACATTAGGGATTCTCCCTCGAGACAAAGTAGGGGAAATCTACAGGCACATTTCTACACTTTTCACCATTTACAATTTCTACAGTATTCTATATTCATGAGATTCTACTCTTTGGGTCACTGTAACATCACTATCACCAGGATTCTTTTTCCAGGGTCATGGCACAAATAAATCTGCAATATTTTAGATAGGACGTCTTGCAGTTATATTTTTTATGCCGAAACGAAATATTTTCACGATAAATCTGCGTGTGCGTATCTAACCCAAATTAACCAAAATTAGTTTATAAACAATTAGCTTAACTGAATAGGGCTTAACATAACTAAACCAAATTCTAAAATTTATTTCTGCTGGACTGGATACTGGATACGAGCTTAAGTATTTTCCAAGATCGTAAAAAACCCACATTTCATTTCTCGGAGACGTCCTACTGTCATGTTCATCCCATATTTCATAGTGTCATGGTCATGGCTTGCAGGTCCTCCAGTTTAGTTGCCCCGGACTCACAAATGGTCACAGTACTAAACTAATCTGTAATTGCCGTGTGTCTCCATTGTCTCCGGTGTGCCTTGACAGGCCTCAAAAAGTCATAAAAAGGACTTCTCTGGAAAACTGCGAATATTCCTTCCATAAAAATATTGGCGACTGTCTGGACCAACGGAAGATTCAGAAGAGCCAGGCCCGGGTCCCCAGAGATTTGTAAAATACTTTTCCCCATTTGGGACAGAGTGGTCTGCTGCGGCCTAATGTTTCCGCCGTTGAAGTTCGGAACCTCTTGGTTTCCCTATTTATTGCTCTGACACTCCCCCACAATTATCTGAGCAATTTCGGTTGGACTACTACACGTCAGGCCTCCATGCCTATACATGTAGGGATAGGGAGCCGGCAGGCAGCGTAAGCCGAGAACAAGGTTTCCGGACTTGACGTTGACATCCGAGAATCCGTTTCCCTTGGAAGCCTCTGGACGCCCTTTACAAAAATAACAGAGTGCGGTGGAGGCCTATGCCATCATGTACTACCCTACATTGCATTCGTGTGAACAGTATGGACGGAGACGTATGGACATTCGGAATTAGTCATTTTACTTACTACTAAAGGTGTGGGGCTCAGTGACAGGTCTCAAGTTGTCACGCTGTTGGGGGATTGGGGAATCTAATGAAATGAATCATTGGGCCTGTCCACCATAGGAAAGTCGGACCGTGAAATCGGGCCATATGTCTAAAATCTTGAACTCATTCTAGCTTCGAAACAGATTTCTAGCCGTTTGACTTCCATATAACAGGTTGACATGTAGCATGTAATCCTTACCAACTTTTTCTTAGGTTTGTATTTTATGGCTGACCAGAAAAATATATAGGCTGGAGCCCGAATTGAAGTTGCTATATATTACGCAGCGAGCACCTCATATTTCTACCAAATTATTAAAAACACGTGAAAATAAATATTAAACTGCAAATTACATACTACTAGTACATTAGAAAAGATTGACATTGCAGAGTTTGTTGGGGGCTGAATTTTTAAAAGTGAGCATTTTATGCTTTACGTAAAATTATAACCACTTGCGAGAATATTGTTGTTTTAAAGTATAAGTTGGACACACTCATGTTATGCTACCGTTAATTTTAATAAAAGACTCCTCCTGAATGCACTTACTCATTACGATTTACGATGTTGGCGATATTTGAATATTCTGGTCCTGGTTGGTATGGGTCATTCGGAATATAAAAATGTCAACAAACTCCTTAGGAATTTTTAGAAAATGTTACAGAAGACTAAAGTATCCGTTGCTAGGGCCGATGTTTTTGGCCATTAAAGTGCAAAACCCTTGACCTTAAAAATCCCATGTTTGATCTTGGTCTTTTTATTGGACATAGCTTTAAGTGTGCGCGATTTCGTGAGTCTGGGTTGAGACATGCAACCAGGATTCACCGGACAACCCAAACCTTGGAAATTAAATTAAAATTAAATAATATTTTTCTTTTTTTTTTAACTTCTTATAGTGATTTTTATAAATTATAGAATAAAATTTCATAAAGTTCTATATAATTAGTATATATTAAATACGACGTTTGAGAGTGATGAGGGGTTTGAGTGCATGTGTGCCTTGTGCCATGTGTCTGTTTTTCGTAAATAAAGCCTTCCGTGGAAGTTGGAATACAAAAATATCAGTAACTTAAATAAATTCCCGTAATAAATTATTAGAATAGACATGAGTGGAATATGCTAACCTGCCGATTAAAATAGGTTTAAAAACAGCTTCCCGGAGATGGCAGTTGTTGATAATTATTATGCGCATAAACAGCTATAATTGCACTACTCATCCTGTTGACATTTTACCAATGCCTCATTGTAATGCTTTAGCTTTAGGCAGAAGATGTAAAAGTGTTATCTCCTTATCTGCTGGAATTTGGATCTCTGAATTTGTATGACCCGTTCACTGTTGGCTATTAATTGTTTACTTCTATTTGAACCAGGAACCTCTGAATTTCTGATGCAGCGGACTGACGCAGATCATATCGTAAAAGCCCCAAGGATTATTTGGGCAAGTTCCGAGAAAGAACCTAAAATCTATATTTATTCAGGTTAAATTTGTATATGTTTGATTTCCGTAAAGTTTAGTATAAGTAGCAGAGGATCCAGACCAAAATGAACAGAAGCAATATAACAGAATCAGAATACATCACATCACAATTTCACACTTTCGAAAAACATGGGTCTCAATCTCAAGCTCCTCGTCTTCCTAACGCTCATGCTGGTCCTGTCTGTGTACGTATTCGAAGTTGAGGCTCGCCGTTGCCGTAAGCTCTTATAACTAATTTAATCCTCGCCTAAATTAATTATAATTTTTGCCATAACCCACGTGACAAGTGTAAGAATGTTATGGAAGTTCCATTTAACATTGGTTACGCTGCTCCTTTCAGGGAAACCTGGGATTGGCTGTTTTCATTCGATGTGCAACAAATGCTGCGGGAATAAGGGTAATTATGGATTTGAAATTAAAAGTAACTACCATTCAAGGTTTAGATGTGATATAATATCCTAATTTCTCGTAGACGGGTTTCCGTGCCTGGATTTCATGAGACAACTGTGCTGCTGATGTTGATGATCTGAATGATAACATTTACAAAACGTTAAAAAAATAGATGGTAATAAGGTTATCATCAGTAATATGTAAAAATGTAATACAATAAATACTACAATTTCATTTTCTTTAAAAATCAAGAATGTTCGTCCATGCTGTTATTTAACCTTTTCAGCTAAAATGTGACGTGTAAATTAACAATAATTAGTGAACATACATATTTGCCTTGTCTAAAAGAGCGGCAGCCATGTCCAGGATATGGCCATTATTTCATTCACGCCAATCTGTCAATAATTATAAATAGAGCGCAACAAGTTTTAGAGGAGGATCCATATGTGTTTACCTGAATCTTCTTTTTTATATTTTTTATTCCTGAACATGGAATTGATACAGTAGGTACGTAATTGCAGTAATAAAAGGTAAATAGTCTGTTAAATGAATACATCAATCGTCTCTATGTGATGTTTACGGCCCAGGTACCCTACGCTATGAAAAATATAAACAGTGCACATAAAAACTCGATATTACTTCCATAGAAAGCACACAAAACCCGGATCTGCCAAACCTTGTTGTCCAAAAATAATTTTTCCCTAACCTCATTAATCATCCTGTGCACACTTATGAAAGTCAAGTTCAGGTTCATTCTTATAAATACTTTACGGTACCTAATGGGTTGATATTGCTACGCAGCATGGGCGGGTCCGATACCTAGGCCATGTAGTTTTTGGATAAACATTGCAAAAATTTGAAATGCTGACTCGTACTCACACTTTTTGAGCAAGGATAATTTAAAACTTAATTCTTTTCGTAGTATAAAAATTACTAAATTTGCCTTTGGCATTAAGCGTCCTGAACGTTTGAGCCCCTTCCGAAATTGAAAGCTGGACACGCCCCTTATACAGGATTTCATAAATAGGAGGTCATCCGACGATAGAACTAACAGATGCGTCCCCGTCGCTATCGCGAATTGGAACTCTGATTAAAATTAAAGTATAGTTATAATAACCTTTTCGTCTGAAGTTTCATAAACATGGGCTTCAATTTGAAGCTCGCTGGCATCATTACAGTCATGCTTGTCCTCTTGGTCTCTATTTTTGAGACTGAAGCTGGATGCGGTAAGGTTTATCATACCTTTTAGAGAAAGGTTGTGCAAGTAGTGGAATTACAATCCAAGGCTAGGCAGCCGCGTATAAGTATACGTTTTCATGCGGATTATTTTAGGCAAATCTGGAGCCGGATGTCTTGATTTTATGTGCGACATGTGCTGCGGGAATACCCGTATGATATTTTGAATTAGCAAATATCAGAAAAAATGCAAAAAATAAAGCATTCGATACAATTGTAAATATTTAATTTTTTTCTATTGCAGTCCCTTTTCCGTGTTTGGACGGAATGCGAGGTCGCTGCTGTTGAGGTATGGAAGTCTCTGGCCAATGGTGACCCGAGAAATGACAACCGGAATCGAACCTTGAACGCTGAACTATTATATAGATTTTCATGATCCAATTGAATCTTCAAAATTGATTTTTGTTATTTTAATATATTATTCACGTATAAATAAAGCAACAACAATGATTATATTTTCACATCTTCAATAAACTGGACATGCTGTGTTGAACAAATAGCAATTATTTCAGCAAAAATTATTCGACAGGCCGCTAAGTTTTGATGTGAAGCATATCTCCGTGCAGCAAAGTAAAGCCAGGCTAGCCAGATTTTCATATTTACTAGTTGTGTCATATATATATTACTTGGCATGGCACAATGTAGGATTTCGAAAATTTCGATAAAGTTGATGTTCCTTAAACCTTGGTTTGCCTTAATTTTAAATCGATTCACGGAAGTCGACAATTCGTTTTCACACGTATATGCAATGTGAGGCATTAATTAATATTTTACCCGAGTAGTGTAGGTACTGCAACTATGGGTATGTACAATAGCGATAAACAGCTGAATTGAGCAAATAATTAAATACATACAGGATACAATCGCGGAATAGTAATAATCATTTGCGTTGTACCAAGCGTTGTACATACGCTGTGTCCGAATTCTTATGATTTATGTACTATTTGGGTTTATATATTAATTCTCAAAGAATGAGCATATACAAGTCAGTTAAGCAGTTAGCCAATTCCAAGAAAAGATGCAAAACCGGAAAACTACCGACTTCCCTTGGAAAACTACCAAGCCTTGTTGTCTCCATACGTCCATCTATCACGTTTTGTACACAGACTGTCCGGTTCGTAATATTCCATATTATAATTTACGCCGTAATGGACTATAAATTGGAGACCACCGACGAGAAACTTAGTAGAAGCGTCTTTGCAGCTAAACTGTGTTCTAAATCTATTCCAGATTCCAGGCATTTGCTGATCCTAAAAATGGGTTTCAATCTCATTCTTACTGGCTTCATCACGATCATGATGGCTCTCCTGTGCTCCATTTTGGAGATTGAGGCTGCTTGTGGTAATTTTGTATTAAATAAATATATGTAGACATACCCTTTCACCTAGAAAATTCGTATACAAACAATTACACTTTCTTCCGGGATTTATTTTAGGCAAAACTGGTCCATTGTTGTGTATTGACGTCTTGTGTGACCTGTACTGCGGGAATAATCGTATTAACTTTTGACTTATCTACCAAAAATTAAACAAATATTATTAGTGCTATCTGATAAGTACATGGATAACAGGTGAGAGTATTTGAAATACTACTTTATTTTGTAGTCCCAGTACCATTGCAGTGTTTGGACGACCTCCGGAACTCGTGCTGCTGAGAGGGATTTTTGACCTTTGACCACTGGCGATACACGGAAAGGTAATGACGACCGGAAACAAATCTTAAATGATGCACTCTACACTCTACTAATGTACTGGACCAGGACTCCTAAAGGACATTGGTACTAGTAATAACTAAATATATAGCACATGCCTATATTTAATACACCAAATATGCTATTGTAAAAATCTTACAATAAATCGTATCACCGTATCTACTGTATTTCTCAAATGCACATTTTTTTAAACGCCGAAGTATACGCAGGTTAGGTAGGAGTTCGGCTATGAAAATAGGTTGAACTCTCGAAGACATATTTGTGAGTTCGTGTGGCGTTCACTCTTTTTGGTATTTACCATAGCTAAATAAGCCTGAATTTTCGAGAAAATTTTACTCTCTCCTTATAACAACCAGCCCAAACTTAACAAAATAATTTACGTATAATCTAACCTAATTTAACTTTGTCCCGAACAAAAATGACTGTAATTACAGATCAAGGTCAAACTTGTATAGACATATTAATAGTTTACGTCGCGGAGATTACAACGGGGATACCCACGGTACTAAAATCGAACTTACTGCGGATATTAAAGGTAATACGCATTACGTAGCGTTTCATATAAAAGTGATAGAATTCCATAATTCAAATGAATAGCTGATAAGGTCACGATTGATGCTCTGTGGGTTAGCAGTAGAGCTTATTATCCACGTACAAGTCCTTTCCCCGGAACGCGGCCCGACGCCCCTGCTTCTTCAGGTCGTTCCTCAAGCCCATCTTCGTCTGCTTCTCCCACTTCTCCCAATAGTTAAGATCATCGTGGATCCGGAGCCCAGCGTCTGCAAAGAGATGAGCCCGACAGTAGATGACCCCTTTGTCGGACTCGGAGACGAGATTGAGCTTGATGGGCGGGTTGGGTCGGTCCTTGGTCGGCTTCCCGAGCCGGACTGCCTTCGTAAAGTAAATCGGGGCCCCGATAATGTTGAGCTTGACCGTTAGGAACCAGGACAGGACGTCATCCGTGTCCTCGCCCTCCTTGAAAGGGATCCCGTAGATTATTAAATTGTTCTCCTTCTTCCAGAATCGGGGCTCCCGGGCACTATACTTCTGCATCCTGGGTGACGCTTCGGGGACTTGGCTCTACGCTGGACTCCTTATACGGGGGTTGCTTCCTGAATACTGTGCTGCTTAAGCCGGATGGTGCTGAAAATCTCAAATCCCATGAATATCAATAAACCATCTTAAGATGGTCATAAATAAGTTCGACTGAGCTTTTTGCAGGCCACCATTAAATCTACGTGACTTTTAAACACTAGATTGACAATTTAGTCAAGTTTGACCTTTGTTGACCTCTGGTGGGCACTACGAAGGTCGTAGGTGAGAACCAATGCTACCACTATAATACGTGTGACCATAAATTTTGATAGACAACTTACTTGATACATTTTGGTTCAAATTAGTTGTTCACCCCATATGTGACCTACCTTAAAGGTCACGTGAATGACTCATCTTCTCAGGGGAACAAGGTCGTAACCGTTGCTGACGATTATTAAAAAATGCTATCTCTTAATGCCAAACCGTACGGGAGTTATGCTGCGCTCGGACGGACGGAAGGACGGACAGGACATTCGCATAAAGTACACCATGCGATGCACTTAAAATAAGCGATATATTTTTATTTGATTTTGGTTCACACACTAAATCATAATCGTATCGTCTGTTCTCATAGTCATAGTTCATTTAATTTATTTTCGGAAGTTTCAATAATAATTTTAGTTAAATGCCATTTCTATGCGCTTACGTCCTCACTTGTGAAACAGAGCTGGTCGCTGTAAGGGATTCTACGGCAACTTCGGAGGAGGGGATAATTTTCCACAGTAAAAATATGTGCAACCATTTTCTACTGCGTCTAAAAATAATGAAATATTTATATTCTTGTTTACACACCTGTGACTTTAACGTGGAAAAGTCATATGGCACTAAAGCTGGTAAAATGCTGTAGGTTGTGTTGTATCTGAAGATGGTTATGACAGTTTGTTCCATAAAGCTCCTTTTATTAGCCGTTTCCTAATAAACACCTTTTATAATGCAGAAAAGCAGAACCACTCATCCTTGTATATTCCATGAAATCGTTCAATGCATTTACAGCATGTAGACCATTAGCCTTAATTACGAAATCCTATTTTTGAATTCGATCCATCATACCTGAATGCGAATCCCAGTATTCAGATTCAATACTGCAGAAAGCGGTGCCTCATGCCTTTTGATAGGTTCTCCGTATTTGGAGACTTCAGTCAATGCTTTCCTCTGATTTCCGGTAATTCCCATTGATTGGCATTCGTCAATACGCTCATAAAAGATTAATGGTGAACTTTAAATATTTCACCATTTTACCATTTTTCTACGACGAACTTCCCGTAGCTCACATTGTAATTCACAATTACGGGATCCCATTTAGTTCTAGCTAAGTGGGCGGGACCGAATCCGGGGAACCCTTTGTCATTTGTCATACAAAATAAATCATCCGAATACCAGTGTGTGGAAGACTGGATTCTAATGGCGTTACGACTCCGCCTGTTTTGGGCCATTTACGTGCATATACAATATACTTAGGCGACGCTGGGCTGTACTATGGACATAATTTTCGAAAATAAAAAGGATTTGTAAAAATTGGGCATTCTCTTTCAGGAGGCGGAGGCAGACTTAGTTAGGGCCCGAAGATCCCTTGATGACACGCTGACACGCGAGGGCCTGGCATGCGGACAGATATGCTAAGGGCACGCGACGCGGCCACTTATTACTCCTACTATCTCTTCCCTTATTAGCTCATGTAGAACGGAGGAGTCCGCGTTTGGCACTTTTGCCGAATTTTCCGGAGCGGAGACTTCGGGTTCAGGAGGAGTCAGCGTGTCAACAAGCATCTTTAATTTCGAATTAAGTAACTTCTACGCATCCCATTGTAAAATAAATAGCACCATTTAAAATAGAATAAAACTCTGTGCCAATAATAAAATTTTGAGACTTCCGAAATCCGCACCAGTCAGTATGCATACTGTTCAATCTCCCAAAGAATTTACAAATAGTCGAAGCATATAATTCCGACAGCATATAACTTTCCAGTACTAGAACCAGGTGCCTGGTGACAACTGATGAGTAAGGATGACAATTGGTTTGCCTTTGAACGTAATTGTAGCGCCCGGCAGGCCTGGGCCAGGTACAAGTCGCATTCTTCTCAATTTTTTGTCAAGACGTACAACCAAAATCAAGACAATGCACTTGTAAGGAGCCGTAGGCACCCAAAGTACCTACAAAAAGGTGATTTTAGGAGCTCTGTCCACTAAAGGATGAGACGGGTAATTTGGTCCTCATTGTGTTATACGTCGCACGAGGCTGACGGCAGACCTGACAACAGTTCCCTCTCTTCAGATCCTACTGATACTGCTGATACTAATACAAGATCCAACTATGTATATGTACAAGTACCAGGTGATCGCATTTGTAACCATAGCAGAAGCATGAGCACCAACAAATATTTCAACTTCGCAATATTAAGATGTTTCGGAAAAATTTGAGACTTTACCGGAAAATGCCAAAACGAAGTCCCTAATTTCACTTCAAGTAGGGTTAAGTTTGGGTCAAGATGTCCATTAAAGCCATAGTGCAGTGAGTTAGTTTACTTCTCTTAGTCGGATTAAATTAGATTCGGTTAAGTACGATTATGGATTAAGTTAGGTTAGGTTAGGTAATGTAAAAATTATCTACGTTAGGTTAGGTAGTGCAAAAATTATTTAAGTTAGGCCTGGTTGGTTTAGGTAAAATTAATTAGTGTTAGTTTAGATAAATTTCTCTATATTAGGTTAGGTGATGTAAAATTAAGTTATGTTAGATTAGCTAGTATAAATTTAAATTAGGTTACGTTTGGTAAAGTAAAATTATTTTACGTTAGTCAAAAATAAAGTTTACTCCGCTGAAGGTAATAATGATCAAATTAGCTATAAAGTATTTTTCAGCTTGACTGACAAAATCATATACAATCAGTGTGAAATATGCTAAGAATTAACATTAGGTAAATAAGTCGATAAGATTCCTGCTTTTGTAGATTACACGACACAGCCTGGACAAAGAAGACTCAGATCTGTATATACTTTTTTGCTTTAAGAAGCTGGAGCTCAGTTTAGAAGTTTTCCAGGACCGGAGGGACACACCTAAGAATATGTAATTAAGTAAAATAGAACCCGAGGCACAGTAAAAAGCTATGGCTCCATATGGGTCCTTGTCACTGGGACTCCTCCATGTAAATCCGTGTAATGGAGCCCCATGCTGTCCTTTGTCCTGTCCTGCCCATGATCCGTTGTCAACCTCCGCCGCTCTCCATGCTCCGCTCTCAGGTGTTCTCAAGATTAATTATCACCTCTCCTTCCCCTTAATTAATGCAGGGACGCGTAGGCTCCGCTTCTGTCCCCTAATAAATTATCCAGGCTCCAGAGTCAGCGAGTCTCCTCAAAAGACGCGTGCCTGACAGGCCAGCCTTTCCTTTGATTTGCACTTTTTAGTGGGAAGCGTGCCGTTCCGCTCAATTTGGGCCTCTAATCCCGCCTAAGAGACCCGGGCCCATTTTAAAGGGAGCCTTTGATTATGATCCGGCCTAATTTGAGGCTGGGTCCATTTGTTTGGTGGGCCGGGCTTTTAGTGAGATTGAACTTCCGTTTTTCTGGAGCTTTTATCCCGGGGAAAGTATAAATTCTGTGCATGTCCGGCGAGGCGGGCTGAAAGAAGGCGGCGGAGGGCCCGAAAATCCAATCTCCTTCCCGGCCTGTAGCCCGGCCCGGAATCAAAGGGAGCACTAATTGTTTTTTCATCTTCCGAGCCTCCCCTTCAAACAAATCTTTTAGCAATTAGAAAGGCCCATAAGATTAGGGAATCAAAGGAGGAGCGGGGGCCCGGGAATCAATTTTCTCAGACTTTCACCTCACGTCTCCATGTCAAACAAGGGATCGTAAGTTGGTGTTGGGGAATCTTCCGCCTCAACTGTTAGCGTGGGGAGGGGCCCATGGGACTCCCGAACTGGTCCAGGCCCGGCCCGGGCTTAGGCCGGCTCTAGGATCCGCCTAATCGTATTATCACTCTGTTGGCCAGGCCTGGGTCAAAAATTCCAAAAGGTTGGGCACAGTTACCGAGAGTTACAGGCGGCATTATTGGGTGTGTGGCGAAAATTGATGTTAGGTAATGTCATTTTGGGTCCTGATTTCGACAATTTAAGAATTTGTACTATGCTGACCTTACTAAGTTGTATTTAGCGTTACTAATACATTAACGTGAAAGACGATGCCTGATAAGGACATAATTTGAAAGAGAGCTCCTTAACGTGTTTGCGACTGAAAGAATTTGAAAGAGAACGCCTGAACGTGTTTGCGACTGCAAGAATTTGAAACTAGGCGCCTAATTTGTAGATAACTTGATAAGTTGCAGGAATTTGAAAAAGCGCTCGCATTTACGAATTAAAAAGTACTTTTGAGCATTATTCTTTGTTAGCGCCTGGATGTCAACGCTGTGGCAGGAAATTAAAGGAGCGGGCTTAAACGATAACGTTATGGAGGAAATTTTAAAAGCGCGCCAAAATTTTGAATTCAAAATTAGGAGCCTTAGGGCAAAAGTAAAAATTTCTAACTGTGCTAGGTATTTTGGCCGATTTTTGTTTACATTTTACATACTTCATCACTTCCATTAGGGCTGACTTGAATAATGTTTACTATATTAGCGTAATTTTTGATTGCTGCATTACTTCCTCATGAATGAGTATAGGATATGCAAAATTAGCCTTATTGACAGTTGACCTATGTGTCATTAATTGAATACTGTACGTATCAGCATTTAACTTAAAACATCAGCAAATTCAGGAGTAGGTTTATGTATGTTAACAAACTCCCTGGCTCCCCACCATTTGCAGTAACATAAGGGGCCTATAATCCTTATTTATGTGGAGTGATTTTGATCTGAGGTCTGGGGCTCATTTTGGGCTGGCCGGCCTTCTTCGGCCGGGTTCCTGGTCAATTTCAGGATATTTTGTGATTGGTGTAACTGAGACCCGGGGTCTCCTTTTCGGTTTTGGGAAATAAATGTATTATTTAGGGTATATATCGGCCAGGATGGGAGCTATAGTGAGAGCATCTTTCCGTGTTGAATTTCACAAGTGAGTGAGTTCCCTAAGCAAGGGAAGGCTCATTAGGTCCGGGAGTCCAGCCGGGGACGGCCTCGGCTCCCTATTTTGAGTCTTTTGTGATTTATGGCAGACACGGTCCAGTTGACATCCGATGAGATCATCCGGACAAATAACGCCGCATCAATCATCTCACGATCCCCTTATTCCCGTGCACGGGGAAAAAAGTGACAATGACAATCTCTCACTTTTCTCCCGCAATAAAACGCTTTCCTTCACTTCCCCGGACTTGATGACTTTCACCAGATTACTGGGCCCAGAATATAAGTCATTGGTAACAGCTATTGAATTTAGCCTTCCATAATTATATTAGCTACATTTTTAATTCTGCAATTTAAAAGGCTGCCATTTAAACTATCACCAAGTAATTCGAAATCTCTCACCAATTTCCTCACAAATTACCTCAAATTACTCACAAATCTTTTCAAACTTAGTATAAGCAAAATATGATTTATTTTCAAATAATTAACGGACTTAAAACGCGGGAATTCGAAATATTTCAAGACTCTGGCGAGGAAATCGGATTGAATTGGTGAGAGATTTAGAATTACTTGATGATGATTTAAATATTCCTCAATTTAAAAGACGTAACTGCGTCACACTTTTCTTGAGTAAATGATTCCATGCAGCAAAGAATATTGATTGTACCGAAAAATTCAAGATACAGATCCATAAATAAGTGGAACTATGCTATGGTTTTATTTAGTCACATTTATGTCCTGATGGGTTAACTTACGACTACTGCATTAGAATAAGTTAGGTTAGGTTCATTTCTCTGAATGTTACAAAAGCTATTTTCCAGTATCAAAAATACAAGTCGGTCCAAAAGTAGGATGGCAATAATGCTGCTGTATTTCATACCTTTCAATTTTGATGATTTGAGATTACGAATGTGGCATGGAAACAATATTACTGTACTAGACTATACTTAAATCTGAGTAAACTGTAACCAGTTACACGCTTGACCTCTAATTTGTATGCAGAAACAGCATTATTACACGACATATATACAGGCAATTTCCCGATAACGTACCCTGAATTAATCAATTAGAAGCTAGACAATGAAGCCCCGCCTCGGAATACTGAAAGCCTTCAAAGGAGTCTTCGGAATCTTAATTCTATCAACTACCTTCTTAACTTATCTTCACCTTTGTGGAAATTCGGATGAAGACCGGACTCCCGTACAAAGCCAGTTTCCCAAAAACAATGTCTCAGCTTCAGGAACGCCAGCCCCCAACCTCATCCAGTATACTCCCTTTAATTCCAGTACTACTGCTGACCTCCTAGTTCCCGGCCATCCATTCCTGATCGACACGCCCGGCTGCAAGATTCTGAACCTGAAGCCCTTCGCACCGGCCCCGAAGAGACTCTGGGAACCCATAAGACACCGACCCTGTCCCCAGCCGGCCTACACCTTGCTCAAACTGTTGGGACGGGGACAGCCAGGCCTGGAGTACAAGCTGGCTGCCCTGGCGCAAAACGTGTCCTGCTGCTACAGGTCAGTCAAGAGCGTCGGGGCCGGGGAGAAGTCCGTAGCGATCTCCGGAACCTGTACTCCGCTCTCCGCTACCAGCGGATCAAAAATGAGTGAATTTTTAGAAATTGAATGCACGAAGCCCAATGGGAACAAAACAGTTGAATACCAAGCCGTCGTCTTCCCACCCGAAAGGCAAAGTTCCGGAACCAACGCGAAGGTCAGCTACTGGAAGGGGAAGACACTCCCTCCGAGCGTACTGTTTCTTGGCATAGACAGCATTTCACGGCTCCAGTTCATGCGGGCCTTTCCAAGGACCCGGGCCTTACTCCTGGACAACAACTTCCTTGAAATGAAGGGCTACAACAAGATCGGCCTCAACACGCTGCCCAATCTATTGGGGATCCTTGCAAATTTGGACGCCAAGGATAGGAAGGGCTGGGATCACGGTTACAATACAACCTTCGAAAAGGTTCCCTTCATATGGAAGCAGTTCAGCTCCCAAAACTACGTTACGGGCCTCTTCGAAGACTGCAATAGCATGTTTCACTATGCGAAGATAGGCTTCCAAAGTCAGCCTACGGACTACTACTTGAGACCCATTGTGTATGCTCATGCGCTGAGCGGAGATCGCTGTATGTCCGGCCTCACGACCATAGAGTTCATGTTGAAGTATGTTGAAAGGTTCGCGGTTCGAATGAAGAGGTCAGGCGTGCCGTATTTCGCCCTACTTTGGGATTCCTACTTGGAGGGATCATTTAACAAGGCACAGATTGGGGATGACCTCTTCTTCAGGACTCTGTCAAAGTTCCTTCGAAGACCCGCCTTCAATCTCAACAACACGGTCCTGATCCTCCTGAGTGATCATGGCAAGAGCTTCCATAAACGGGCCTCAAGGATCGGCTTTGAATTCTTCCACGAGACGAACCTACCCTTCCTATACATTCGGCTCCCGCCGTACTTTCGGTCGGACTGGGCCAGGAACATGGAGACCAACAGGGATAGGCTCACGACTCCGCTTGACCTCCACAAAACCCTCCTGGACATCCTTCGCCTATCTCGGGCAGGATCAAGGAGGCGGGGTCACAGGGGTCACAGGCGAAGGAAAGCTCTTCACTCGTACTCGCTCTTCGCAAGGATCCCCGATACCAGAACTTGTGCCGGCTCACGGATTCTTCCGGAATATTGCGCCTGCGGCCTATCGCCCCCTATCAACACCTCGGAGAAGCTAGGACGAAGGCTTGGTGAGCTGGTGATCGCCAGCCTCAACAACGAATTGAGAATGAGTGGGGAGTCGGACGCCTGCGCAGAACTGACTCTGATCCGAATTGAGTCTGCCTACAGAATTACGAATGGACTGGAACCGAGTCGAGTGTCATATGATGACTACTTGGTCACGATCCAGGTCCGACCTGGGACAGGGTTGTATGAGTCTAGAATTCGTGGGTCAGCGGGCTTAGTTGAGAGTTTCGACACTCTGAGAACCGTGAGAATTGACAGTTACCTACTAAATAGCCGTTGTGTGGATGATCGTTGGCTTCAGGAAATATGCTACTGTAAAAATGGTACGCTCACGTAGTATTATGGAAACTGGGAATATTCAAAGATCTTCTGTTAATAAATCCTCCATTCAACTGAGTTCTAAAGTTTAACTCACTTAAGAATATTTATTACAGTGTTTTATAATATAATTGACAGAATGCTAGAACTTGGTGCTTTAGTAAAACTACGTACTAAAGCTACTGATTATTTGCCTGCGTACGGGAAGGCTAGGAGGAGGTCAATGACTTGTTCTACAACTTTTTGCCCAATAGAGCTGGGCGTGTCCCTTTGGACCGTGAAAAGAAATGGTATAACCATCTTAAACGGAGGGCAAGCCCGCGAAAATGCCAACTGCTCGGCTTTTAGATTACCGAATTCGTATATGAGCAGGCCTTTTCACAAAATACTTTGAAATTAGCTCCCACTAGCATCACAACAAAAAGAATCCATAGTTTAGTGAAAAATCTTGTGACTGCATGACAGGCAATGAGTACGTATAATAGAGGGACGGCGGTAAGGCCGACCAGGACAGCCCACGGAGTACAGAGGAACTGAAGTCGCTCCATGGTGACCATATGCTGAACCTGAAGGGCTCTGTACAGAAGGCCGGAGTCTCCCAATTTCTTCCTAGACAATGTTTCCGGTTTCTGGCTGAAATTGAAATGGAAATTAGGAAATCCAAATTGAGGCCTAAATATAATAGAAGTATTTACCACATTCGTTCCAGCGTGAGCTTGAGGAGGTCAAGCGTAAAAAAGGTTATCAGCAACAGCGGGACCACATTAATGGCCGAAACAAGAGCTTGACACTTGATTCGTTGGATAGTTAACCCTTTCACGGTTGATGGACCCTATACGGTCCGCTTGAGGTTGAGAGCACTGGAAGTTGACCGACCCTATTTGGTCCGGCAGGATATGGTTCAATATATTTCAAATCTGTATGGGTGTATGGAAGTGCCATCTTCGCACAAGTTTCAAGTAGTTCATGCTGAACCCGTAGATACAATTTGTAGCCGCTAGAACTCACACGTTTTCAAATTAGAATGTAAATCCATCAACCTTGAAAGGGTTAACACTCTGCCATTATGAAGAATCCATTGTTGCAAGACGCTGCTGAATTTTTATAGAGTTATTGGAGGGAAATGACCCTTGACCTGAAACCTTTACATACACGCTATGGCATGTTCAGTAGCCCAGCTGATCTTTGATCTCAGAATTTATTGCAGAATTCAAATGTTTCTTAGAGTATTTAAAATCCATGACTCGGCCTGCACTCGATGGCCTTATTTATTATCTATTCTAAGAAATATTTACATACCTACTTATTTTCTCCCCGTGTACGGGAAGGCTAGAAGAAGGTCTATGACTTGTTCTACAATTATTTGCCCAACTGTAATAGGAGTATCGGGTTCGATGGTGAAGAGAAAGGGCACATCTACTTGAAATAGAGGGCATGCCTTTAAAAATGCCCGATCCTCGGCTTTTAGATTACCGAATTTGCGGAGGGAGGTCACATATCCCCTACTAGCATCAGTATATGAGCACGCCTTTCCAAAAAATATTTTGAAAAGAGCTCCCATTAGTAACAAAATGAAAATAATCCAAATTTTAATGAAAAGGCTTGTGACTGCATGGCAAGCAATGAGTACGTATAACAAAGGGACTGCGGCAAGGTATGATAAAACGACGAAAGGTGTGAGCAAGACAGATCCAACTTCCATTGTTGCCTTGTGATGAAGCTGAAGGGCTCGGTACAGAAGGCCGGACTCTCGTATTGCCTTTGCAGACAATTCTGCTGGTTTCCGACTGCAATTTTTATTTTAGTAATTAGGAAATCGTATACATAAAATAGAACTTACTGTCTACCTACACCTACCACATTCTTTCCAGCGTGGGCTTGATGAGGTCAAGCGTTAAGAAGGAAACAAGCATCAATGGGACTAGGTTGATCCCAGAAACTAGGCCACAGTACGCAGCAAGGATTCCCATAATTCCATTACCCTGAAATTCGCTCTCAACGCCAAAGTGCTGAAGGACAAACCGGAGTAGAGAGTGCTCGTCGTACCTCAGGAGATGAAATACGGTCTTCAGGCGCGTGAGGGCGAAAATGAATACGATCACAGGAGGTAGGGAAAGGAGCAGAAGGACCATCAATACAAAAATCCGGGTCAGCAGTCTTTCCGTAGGTTGCTCTTTTCTCGTATTTGGATGGTAGTAGGAGACTAATGTAGAAAATATTACGAGTGCATAATTATATTGACCAATATTTTGACTACATCTCTCCACAAATTCTGAGAACTGCAAAAGCAGAACAACTTCAAACTACACTTACCGATCCTTCCATTGAGCAAGAGGAGTGAGTTTAGCAGAGGGATCATATCATCGGCCAGAAGTAGCATCCCAACATTGCTCAGGGCCGCGAGCATCAAGAACGGAATCAGGAAGGTCCCGAATATAGTTGTAGATGCTGAAGATGTCATCGTTAACACGTTATATGCAATTATGCCGGCTACCAGAATGACGCTCGAGAGGACCAAAGTAGTTAGGAACCTTCCAACATGACTCCGCCAACCTTTGACATGTCGGATGGCCTGAGACTCGCTCTCCGCTTCCCAGGACACAGGCAAAATACAGGAATATCTTCCTAGCAGAATGGAATATTTAAGCAACCGAACTGTTCCGTCGGATAGCATGCCGAATGATAGTCCTGTTTTTAATATTTGTCTATTTGAAACCACGATTTATAACTCAATTCAGCCGAATAGCGAATTTGGAATGTTGACGGCAGAACAAAGAAGAAACCTGTTTATATATCTGTAGATACCTGGCTTGCGAATTTATAATTTATACGCACTTCCTTCTCCTATACAGCGCTTTACAGAACCTACAACTTTTTCTACTTAGAAAATGAGGATATATTAGCCGATTAAGGAAGGAGATATAACAAGCGGCTTAAGTGTATAGCGAGTCGATTTTCAATAAATAAATAAATATTAGCAGGATATATTATGGAACTACTGTAGCTCAATGAATGTTGCAGGGTATTAAATGGATTCACTAAAGAAAGCTCTTCGTGATATTACCAGACGATCGTTTACTAGCAAAACAAGCCCGCGCTAACGCGTAACGAATAACTACTTCTAATGATTGTGGGTACGTATGCGTCAAGATGAGGATCAAACAGTGGCTGGCCCGGGGTGAAAACAAGTGTCGCGATAAGATCCCAAGTCCCCCATCTCAACTGTCAACAAGTCCCTTTGCCATGACACCTAGGACAAAGTCCCCCAGTCCCTGTGGCCTCAGAACCCGGGCCTACATTACATGGCCGACAAATTGAGGCATTGAAAGAAGTAGAGGATTCCAGCAGGAGGGACTTCAAAGTATTAAATTCGGTATGAAATTCCGGACAAAGGGCCTGACTGGACCGAAAAATGGAGTCTCCTCAGGGGCTCCCTTCACGCTCGGCATGAGACCACACGCTGAGGACTGGGGACTGTAGGGCTGGGTTCCCTTAAGCCGGGCCTGCCAGGGCCCCGAGTCACAGAAAATGAAATTATTATTTAAAAAAAAAGCCAGGACAGGACTCTATATAGGAGAGCCTAATAGACTACAAATCCATAAATAACTGCCGAGTTGACGCGGAAGGACTCCCTTTGGTCCAAAAATAACTCCATGTCACTTCGGCTGGAGGCCGGCCGGCCGGGAACCCCTTTCTTCCATTATTACGTGGAATGAATTGTTCACTTTTCAGCGACAGGTAACTATTCTTGTGGCTCTGTCTGAGGTTTGGCTTGGGCTAGGGTTACGGACGGAGGCCTTTATTCCAGATTGACATTACGTTATGGTCCTACAAACGATTTACTAACCAAAAGGCGTATTAAAAGTTTTCCTTCTAGACGAGGGTTGTCATTAGTCTTTTAGGGGTAGAAATATGCAGAGCAAATCGTGCTTATTTTGGGAACTTTTTATACTGAGCATCAAATATATTCCATTTTGATGATATACATAGTACCTGCTTTAGGTCAGAAAATATACATAGCATATAATCTCGTGCGAAGATAAATATTGATTTTACCAGGACATGCAAATTCTAGTCATAAATTTCGTTATATTGGGTTACGTTTGGTTATATTAGGCTGTACTACGTTAGGTTAGGTTGGGTAGCCTTAAGGCAAGGTTAGGTTAGATTGGGTTGGTTAGGCTGATAATACAAAAAATGAATAGTAATTGAAAAGAATATTTAAAAGTCTAGCCAGCCAGAAGAATACAGGCCATTTACAAAAGGGATAACAAGACCCTTGACACACCCCTTGTATACTACATACGTATACAGGGATATGATTTACACGCTTCCTCTATATTTTTTTATCCAGAAGGCGTGTAGCCCTTTCCCTATCCCGTAGTTCATACCGAAGCCTGGCCTGACCTCTGCCTTGGACCTCGTCCATGTAGTTCCAGCCGCAACCTCCCGGGCCCCCATTTGAGTGAACCTTGTCAACTTGGGAAAATAATTATGGAGGGTTTTGGGGTCCGTCCTCAGAATTATTTCCAGCCAGGCCTCCTTTTTTGGAGTCCGGGGCCTAAGCCTAGGTGAGATCAAAGGGGGGAGTCCGAGGAAGGACTTTGACTGACATTCCCGAGAACTTGAAGTTTGTTCTGGCCGAAATCGATTAGAAGGAGACGGGCTTAGTGTCTCCGTCTCTTGATGAGCCTACCACTGCCGCCCGCCCTCCGCTCCTTCTTCGTCATTAGACTCCGGAAGGAGAAAGGAGAGAAAGGCAATTTCCTCCGTGCAGTCCTACTGGTTCCCCTACTCCGCAAATACGCCAACTTCGGCCCAAATCCTCCCTCACAGGCCGGAATTTAGAGGATCCTAGTTTCCCAAGGATATCGTACCCAAACTATGGGGAAATGGCACTCAGCTGGATTTGGCTGAAACTTGGTACACTGACAGATCTAGACGTCCTTAACAAAGGTTAAATTGACGTCAAAGCCGTAGGTTGCCTCCTTGACCCTCTACGGGTCACTCAAAGGTCACATGGGGAAAAGATGGCACTCAGTTGGATTTGGCTGATACTTAGTACACTTACAGATCTATACGTCCTGAACAAAGTTGCTTCCCTGTCCCTGTACGGGTCACTCAAAGGTCAGATAGGGAAAACATGGCACTCTGCGGTATTTGGCTGAGACTTGGTTTACTTACACAGTTTAAATGGACGTCAAAGCCGTAGGTCACCTTCTTTACCATCCATCGGTCAAATATCCGATTAACCAGGTTACAGTTTAGTTACTATAAGAGGGTCAAGGAGGGGTCATATGGCTTTGACGTCGATTTAAACATTCTTCAGAAGGTCACTAAGTATACCAAGTTTCAGCCAAATCCAACTGGGTGCTATATTTTCCAAATATGACCTTTGAGTGACCCGTAGAGGGTCAAGGAGGCAATGAATGGCTTCGACGTCCATTTAAACTTTGTTCGGGAGGTCAAGATGTACAAGTATACGGATTTTGAGCCAAATCCTGCGGAGTGCCACTTCTCCATAGTTTGGGTGCTATATCCTTTCTTGCCTTTTATTTTTCGTGCATGAAAATTTAGATTATTGCGGGGAAACTGTAGCATTCGGTCACATATCCGTCTTTTATTATCCAACCCCATCCTTACCTTACTAATTTAGTCTAAGAATAGCATATAGCAACTGAACCTGATATTGGAACACGATGTACAATTAATGCAGAATAAATTCACCGATTTAACCTACCTATGAACAGCCTCATTCTATTTATAAATTAAAGGTTGGGGTATGTTCACACTAGTAACTAGTAACCTTGTAAGAACTTTGACCTATGAGACTAGGGACTGGGGCATCACTACACACTGCTTGAATAACAAAAGGTATCCAATGCAAGTCCTCATCCTCAGGCATTCGAATTTGTGCATAGTAACCCACAAATGGTTATATGGCGCAACAAGGTTCACGTAGTGTATAGCCTGAAACTGAAGTTTGGTCAAGAGGTTGTATCTTGTACCTTTTATCGTATGCAATCTTTATACATAGTATGGGCATCACCATGTATTGTACTTTGATATTATAGCTGGTGCAGTTCCACGTTGTTGCACGGGCTATCAACTATCAGAGCTACCTGTAAAGATCCCTTATGATGATGAGAAGAGATGCGATTAGATGCCTACATAGCATTATAGGCTGATATACGTTGAAAGTGAGCCAAAGGCATAGGCTGCAAAATGCCGCTATAAACTTACCCCTCCTAGAGGTACCCAAGATGTTTTGTTAAAGCCCTTCCCGTTAGCCTCTCAGCTTGACTTGTTGTCTATTGAGTCAAGGCACGGGCTGGGACATACACGCTTGTAAATTTTGCCATCTCCTTCCGTATTTATTTCAAATTTCAAACATCGCCTATTCCTATTGTTATTTCTAAGACATAATAATTCCATTTTTAAAAATAGGGGGCATCTTGACAGTGCTGCCAAGTAGTAGATTTGGGAGACCCTGTCAAGTGTCGCCAATTAATAGCTCAAAGTGTTGAGAATCCGCGCCGCCGTCAGAGTGCGTTGAAGTACTGCATAAATGGACAATCAGAGTTACAGCTACTTGGGTATGTGATTTTAATTTGTTTAAAAAATAAATAGTATAATATAAATATAAGCTTAAAGCTCAAGCAATGCGATTCTGAGTCAACAATCAAAATCAAACATTTAGAATCCGCATAGGTAGTAGTTGCTAAGAAAGTTGTGTACATATGTATATTAATAGTATTGAGTTTCAAAACAATACAATGATTGGCATAATAAAAGTATTTTAAAGACATGCCAATTTTGGACTGAAAAGTTGAAAATTACATTAGAAACTTTACCCTAATTGCAATAAGTTTCACTATGGGATCAACAAACTTTGCAGTTCCTCTTTTTTGCCGGATCCTCTCTCATCTCTCATCTTACGTACCTATACTAAATGGCCTGGGGGGCTCGATTGGTTAGGCTATCCTGCATTGTTGTGTGTGGATCATTTTTACAATGGGTCACCTTTGCACTATCATAACACGAGCCTTTTCTTATAGGAATGGCACAGTGAACCTTCCATTTATGAGTTTCCTATTTTTGTAGATGATGAAATTTAGATGACCTAATTAGGCACTTCCTGCTCCTTAACTTGTATCACACTGCACATAGGAGGCAAATCAAGCTCCAATTTTCCTTACCTATTCCAATAACATTGACTTTACCTAATTAATTTATAGATGGCACACTGGAAGTCATCTCAAGGTACAAGAGAGAGGAGCCGCTCCGGAACGTGACGCTGGTCCCAGGTACTTCCTGTTCCTACCTCCAGACCTGGGCCGTGGAGCGGTATGACTTCCAGGGCTGGCGGAGCTGGATGGGCCGGAACTGGTACTACAGCCTCTATGTCTCGGCCATCTATGTTGGCCTACTCTTCCTGGGCCAGCGATGGATGCGGAACCGGGCACCCTATGACCTCAAAAATCCCTCCATTGTCTGGAACATTGTCATGGGGATCTTCTGCTTTACGGGCTTCTATCGGGCGCTCCCAGAAGTGGTCGCAGTCCTTATGGGCCCGGACGGGGTTCATAGGTCCCTCTGCATTTTGTGAGTATCACGGGTGTAGAACGAGAGGGTTGTTTCCGCATTTTATATCAATTTCCCCACATTTTTACTCAAAACTCCCATATTTTTATTCGAAATTCCCACATTTGTACTCAAAATGCTTATATTTCTATAACCCAACTTTATATTTAACTTAACCCCAAATAACCTTGCTTAATGTAACCTTAACTGCGAAATATTAGTCTAGTTATATAGGTACCATATTGGTATACTAATTGGTATCTCAGTCGTTTAAGTGTGGGGAAAATGATAATAGATGTGGTAATGTTTATTTATTGTCATTTCGGATACGGAGTTTTCGGACCTGACTAAATATAATATTTTGATATTAATTCCAGTGAGAATCATTCCTCAACCGCTGCTTTTTGGGGACTCCTAAATGTTCTGTCCAGAGTAGCTGAGCTACTTGGAACTGCTTTCATTATACTCAAGAAGCGGCCCCTAATATTTCTACACTGGTATGGGATTCCAAGATATTTTGGTCAATTGTTAACCTGATGTGCTCAAATTAAAATGTGTTGAAAGTTTTTAAAGTGAACCTAACCTAACTTGTACACAACACCATAATCTATAGATGGTAGGCATTTTGCGTGCACATAATTGACTGCTTATGATTGACAACCCGCGAAGCCCAAACGTCCCTAAAATCATGTCATTTCCTCAGGTATCATCACGTGACCGTCCTCATCTACTGCTGGTACTTTTATGAGGCCTATGAGATTTCCTTGCGTGTCTTTGGAATCCTCAACTCATTTGTTCATGCTCTCGTCTACTTTTACTTCGCACTAAAGGTAAGTAAGTACGAGAGGTGGGAGAGAGCACATAGAAGCGTGCGTGGAGGACAATAATTATTTGATTAGATCCTATTTATCCGGTTTTGCATGACAAAACAATTCAGATTCTACCCCGGCATGACTCGGAATATGCTAAAGTGATAATTAATAGCCTCTTTGATTTCAAATTACCATTACCAGGGCCTAGGCGTCAAGCTACCTCGAAAACTAGCCATGGGCCTAACTCTAGTTCAGCTGAGTGAAATGTTCATTGGGATTGCTGTGAACATTTATAATCTGCGTGCTAAAAGTAAGCCTTGAACTGATGATTCCTAACGAGCATGCCTGCTATGTAACGTGTGACACTCATTTATTTATTTAGATGCTGGGATCGAGTGTCATCGACAGTACTACAGCATCTACTGTGCCTTCACCATGTATGCAACTTACTTTGTGCTCTTTGCAAAGCTCTTCAAAGATGCCTACTTGACGAAGAGGAGCAAGGCGAAGAAGGCAGATTAGTGTAGGAAGGCAATAAGTTCTTCAGATTGACTTTAAAATCGAGCTGTCGAAGAATTCGATTGGATTACATGCACATGCGCAGGCCTTAGCTAGAGGTATGTGTATGCGCATGCTTCTATGGCTCATGACATTATCCTTCCGGTAGCATAACTATGACGTACTTCGCTAACTAAAATCTACGATATTTTCACTAATTCAATTAATGATGTGTACTTTAGTGTTCTGATCGAGTATTAATGTAATGTAGTACACAGTGCCAGTTTGATTTTAAAAATTGAAATAATGGAGGTTTAGTTGAGCAATTGTCTTTTAAAAACCGGACTACAAATTGCGTGTTTTATTAACATTACAACGATCACACATTTTACCTAGTAGTGTCTAAAACTACTTAACACTGAGATTGAGATAATTATTGCAAGATTAAGTACAAGGAGGAGACAACGGCGCGGCGGCGGCGGTTGAGAAGTGAGAAACGAAGCTCATGCTCATAGGGATGCTCTCTCTTCTTCCGACGACGGGACGTGCTTGTCAAAGAGGAGGTCAAGTCGAGGCCTTGCGTAGAGGGACTCACACCATCTTTCGGTCAAAGCCTAAAAATATGAGTTTGGTATTAAGTCAAACGCCATTTCTCATACAGAATTTCTCAAAAAAAGCGCCAACTTACGTTGAGATGCATGTTTTGAAAGTGATTATTAAAGTGGAACACTTTGGTGGCAAGGCAGCGGAGCGGAGTGGTCGGATCAGCTGTGAAAATATACGAAATGTGAGGTAAATCCAGCTGTTCACATTGCCCAATTATTGTGGAAAATTTCGGCGTCAATAGGCCGCGGTAATTCGGGGTAGTACAGGTCGCGAATTGAACCCGAAACGATTGCCGACTGCGCAGGAAGATTTGAAGATGCGCTTAAAGCGTTCGTATTTAAAAATGAAAATACTTACTTGGTGAGCCAGGATTGGACTCTGATTGTTCTGAGGGGGAGACGCGGTCGCTGCTCGAGCGGAGAATACTGCTGCTAATACTGTTTCGTGTGTCCCCGTCCGGATGGCTGGAGAGGCGCATTGGATTGCTCAGCTTCCGCTTCCGAGCCCCGTTCTTCCGAATATCATCAGTTGGAGAAACACTGGAAACAGAATTGCTTGGCTTAGTTAAAGCCCAACCTCCAGCGGGATTCCCGAGGCATAAAATAAAACCTTACCATTCCTCCTGCTCTTGCTTGGAATCGAACCCAGCGTAGGTCGGTGGGAACTTGGTGGCAAGAATGAGCGGCTGGCAGGACCGCCCGTCATGCGGGCTGATCTTCCTCCGCATGTGCGGTGAGTGGAGCTTAGGATTCGGATTGGCGGAGTGCCGGTTCCGGGATCGGCGGGAGCTGAACATCATGTTACAGCCGGTCACGGTGCACTTGTGCATCTCCCGCAGGTGGACAGCGCTGAAGTGGATCTTGAGGGCCCCCTTGTCACAGAATGTCTTGAGACAGACCGAGCACTCTACTCTGCGTTTTCCTATTTAAGAATAAAGTGTTCTAACGTTACTTTCGGTTCCAAAACTCTAAGAGAAGTCAATGCCATACGGTTCATTCCAATCTGGATATTAGGATACCGGCACAAAATCCCTGCGTATGCGCTTATCTTCAACTTTGACTGCGCAAGCGCATAAGTATTACACAATATCTCGTAAGGTGTTAGGTTAGGTCAGGTTGCGTTAAGACTAAGTAAGGTTGGGTTAGGTCAGCTTGTGCTAGAGCTAGGATACGTTATGTCGCAGATCACTGTGACTGCGCCAGAAAAACCAATTCTGAAGTCCTTGGGTTCAGCAAATCATTAAAAAATCCTTGGGAATTGTAACTCCAAACACAAGGATCCGAGGTCAAAGGAGAGTCAAAGATCAACTCATACCTGAGACAGTACTGACAGTAGTCCCTGGCGGGCTCCAATGCTGCTTCCTCATGGGTGGGCTGGTTGAGGGCTCCCGGTCACGATCGTGAGATCGTTCACTTCGATCACGGTCCCGCTCCCGCTCCCGATTTCGGTGCTCTGAAGACTTGACGACGCTGAGGTCCACAGCCAGCATCGGCTCCTCATCCTCACTGACTGACTCGGAAGTGAGGGACGAGGGCCCGGTGGACGACAAGTTGAGGACTGAGGAGGAAGGGTGAGGCGGGGAATCGTCTTCCCAGCTCATGTCTTTCCGAAGGAGGGCCGTTGTCAGTGATCGTGTGGCCGAGAAACGACGGAACTGCTCCAAAATCAGCGGCTCTTCGTCACGGGGCAGGATGGACCAGCGGGATAGGAGGCTCCCGTCTCGATCCTGTAATCAAACATCATAAAGCGGTTCAGACTCAGGGTCACATTGGTAAACTGAAAAATAAACGTTTTGATTTCAAACATTCAAACTACAGCTGGAAATAAACGCAAAAAAAAACACGCCTAACCTAACATAGCTTAACGTAGCCGTACCCAACCTAACTTAGTGCTGCCAAATCTAACTTAGTGTTACCAAACCTAACCCAACTTAAGATAACCAAAGGTAAACTTAACAGTCCCAAAAATAACCTAGTTATTATAATCTCTGTTAATCTAGTTAAACTACTAAATGAAAGCCTAAGGTCAAAATTATATTTTAAGTCTGCCAATTTGAGTTTGCTGATAACACCGTTTACCAACAAAATCAAACCTTCTATAAAAGGTTCTAACAGCATGATGGGCCATGACATGACCTTTCGGGCACTTAATTAAGGATTTTCTGGGGCGACACGCAAGGCTCCTTGACGTAATAATATTATGTCATTCGGGGGCCAATCAAATTCTAAAATGAGCGTCGTTTAGGGGGGGAAAAGTGGGCCCATTTTCTACTAATTCAAGGTAACATGCAATCCAATCTCCTGCTCCTTCAGCCCTTTTTCATTACTGTCTCTTATCAGGCACTTTGATCGGGATCAGACTGACACTTCCAAGCGTCAACTCCACGCCATCCCCTTTCGGCTCTCAGGCCTGACTCTGACCAAGGCGGAGGAGACAGAGGACGTGAGGGTGAGACGAGGATCCTGACACCCCAAAGTGGTTCCTTTTACTTACGAAGGATTGACACTTACAGATCGATCAAGCCTCGAGTTCTCAGAGGCGGACTAGCAATTAGCCCGTCAAGGCTCCATCTACTTCTGGCTCTCATAGATCTATGTAAAAGTGTGCTAGTTCGTATTTCATCGTCGTTGTCACTATATACTAGTACTTAGTGTTAGTAATTAGTGTTTCATAGGCTCTGATTCCACAAACCTACCAAATAGAACCTACTGACTTCTGCAGCTAAGAAAATGAACCTCCCTCACCCCCGAAAAAGAACAAACAATCAATACTATTACGCATAACCTGACCTGTCATATAAGCTAACTAAGCATAAACTACTCCAGTCTAAACTAATCTATCCTAACATACTAAAATCATTTAGATTAATATGACGGTCACTTTTACAATAACGTTCTGCTGTACATTTAAAATTTAAACCTAACCTGAGCCCAGAAAACATGTTAATTACTCGTATTTCCAATGAAATAGAATTCTTCCGAACTTCTCCTCCCTAAATAAACCTTTCACCTAGTCTGACCTTATTCTCCATCAATTTCAATACAAATAGCTACATACATAACCTTATTGTTTCATGAAGCATGTATATGCATGACTAATGACTGCCTACAGCAAACGTCTCAAGTACAAACATACACGCATCTCCCTCCGTGTCAAAGGCGTTTTATATGAATTGATTTCAAAAGGACACCAATCACAATCCCTTTGTTTCCAGATTGGGAAATCATTTCCCTTTGTTGTGTGAAAATATTATGCCTTTCTTTTGCTCTACTGCCTGATGATGGTCAGCCTTATTTGCTGCTATAGCAGAGAGGGTGAGCCTGCCAAGAGCCCCCAGAAGAGATGACAAACAAAAGGACTCGAGCCCAAAGTTTTGGTCCAGCAGAAAATCATCCCCTCCAGCTCCAGCCCTCGGACTGGGCATAGCTCACTCTATAGTAATACTTACCGCGTAAATGACTGGGGAGAGGCTGGAATAATGTTTAGTTACACACTCACTTGAATCATGTATCCCCTGGCCAAGTCGAGCGGAGTCCATCCAAAACTGGAAAGGATCTTGTCAATCTCTTCGGGCTGGAGAGTGCTCAAAAGTCGTTCCTGGAACATAATAGAACACAAGAGTATTTAGGTGGGTTGCAGTAGGAAGCTTAAAATGGGGACTGGAGGCATTCGTCATTTCCACTTGACTCTGTTCCCACAGCATCATTATACGCCCTACTCATCAGCCAAATGGGCTGCGTCCACGATCCACGACACACGCTAGGACTCGGGGATGTCATATGTCGTAAAACCAAAGTGCTTGCGAACAGTTAGTTGGAATTAGGAATGGAATCGGGTACATAGGCTTGTAAAACAGATTCGATTTCAACGTCAGATTACAGCTTTCAGAAATACCGGGGAATTTAAAACGTTCAAGATGTGACTACAGCATTTGAGCGCAAAATGCGCAGCAATCCCGGGAGAATTTAAAATTCAAAACGGTCAGGATGTGACTACAGCATTTCAGAGGGAAATTCAATTTTTTGCTGGGATACCGGGAGAATTTAAAATTTAAAACATTCAGGATGCGAGTGAAGCACTTGAAATGTTTTGCAGAAATACGAAGAGGTTTCTAAGTATTCTTTACGTGAGTGACTGAGTGAATACTAAGTGAATACGTTTAAATTTAGACTATTCTGTTTGCTTAACTTACGACATACTAAGCTATTATAAATGGATCCGATTTTGCTATGGATAAGGCGTGAATAAGTGGGACTCACGATGACAATCTTGAGACGAATAGGGAGCGCGTGGGTTCCGTAGAGAGCTAGGCTGGACACGTCGAGCACAGACAGGCCCTCGTCATTCCTCACCAACTTGTCCAGCACTGTAATCAGAGAATAGACCGGGACTTAGAAGGGAGTCCAATTCAATCAAACCTAGGGACCCGGACCGGGCTCTGAATTCTGAATCCAAATCTATATCACCTACATACTATATCCCCGTACATGGACGTAGTGCTACGCAGTAGTAATGAGAAAAATTCCGACACGTCCCTTGCGACAGACACAAGAACAGAGAGTGGGCACAATGAGAGGTAAATTAGCCGGTTCATGATGAGCCAGAAAAAATTGTCCCCTCCAGCAGGCCAGTCCATTATTGTGGAGGGAATGTGGCCATGTAAGTGGTTGACATAAAAGACGATCCACAGTCCTTGTACATTGTACTTAGTGGACAGCTAATGCCATGTTCTACAATCAATAACAAATTACTACGTCCACCGCACCAGGACCCAAAAAACTAAACCAGAGAGCAACCTTTTTCCTCCCTCATCATCATCATCATCATGATTCTGGGATCCGCTGGTGATGGCTCGGCGTCATCATCATCAAGATCAAGTCTATCTAGGGCTCGCCCTGTACAATCACAAGTCACAAGACAAGAGACAAGAGACGTGCTTATTTATTTACTAGTTGGGACGGGCGTCTCCAAACTGAGAGTGTCAGGTTCTTATCACTACGCGGGATAAGATAATTCAAATTTCAAATAAAACGCCCGCGAATTGACGAAACATGCGCAAACAAATACAAATTAGTTCCTGTTTATAGTGAAACCTGACCTAGCCAAATTTATTCCTAACCTAACTTAGCAAGTCAATTCCTAGTTATAACCAAACCTAAACTAAATCCAATAATAAACTGATCTATTATGAGATTGACCTCTTTCTCTCCGAGGTCAACATGTTCACTTCTACCGGTAAATCATTGGCAGAAGTTGGCATTTTGTCCTGAAACTTTAATCTCGTCTGAAGTACAAGGTGTCACTTGATCCCAAAATGTGACCAATAAATACAATCACACTCAGATAGAACGATGACATGTGACATGTGACGCCTATGATTCATACTCAAGCAGTGTCCCTCTTTCCGAAGATGACAGTCATATTACAATAAAATACTTACTAAACTTATTGTCCTACAAACCCATGTCCAAAACACGCGCCGCCGAATTCCCAGACTGACATATGACTGTGGGTAAGATATTTGGTTTTAAGATGAGGACATCTGTAATTTAAGGGAAGGGGAATCAGAGTCAGCAGAAGGCTAATGTGTTCCTTTATGTGAAAAAAAACTCGAACGGAGGCTCCTCTGTTACAACAAAAGAAATTCCCCATGACATGACCACGTCATAAATGTCATTTTCCTCCAATCTAGTGATTTAAGTGGGGGAGCAAAAAGAAAGACGTTTGCCTCTACGGCAAAGACCACTTTTTACAAAAAGACAAAACTTATATAAAAATCCATCCCGTAGCCCTATCATAGTCCAATCATTGTGGATCATTACGTAGTAAGTAGCAGGGCATACTGTCAATTGTGGACAAGTCTTAGGTTAAAAATGCTATTTCAAGCCACCATTGGGACAGCTAGACTAACTAAGGAGTTATATTTAAAATTTAAGTCCAACCTATACTGTTTGAAACTCACTACATCTCCCACAATTGGATAGAAGGTCATGGATGGAAACACCATTGACCTAGAGCCACTTGTATTATTTGTATGATACGCATATTTGACAAACTAAAAAAAAAACAATCCGTCTTCTCAACATTGCACAAGTTCCCAGTCTTCCACAATCAAATCAAAGCAGACTGGGCTGACCATGTCATGGAGTCAAGATCAAATGGAATGATAGGGATAATGCAGCCCTTACTAGCTCGGTCTCTATGAAGCCCAGAAGAACAACAATACAATAATACACCCAGGAATATAATAATAAGGTAATGATACTAATCTATTCACACATCAAATTATTCCTCAGTTTTTCCCTTCCCATATAATGAGTCCTAAACTCTCCCACATTATTATTTCCCTCGTTATTGCGAAATCATCCTACACCAAAAAGGTCAAATTATTTGTAGTTTTGCTAATTTCCAACAATGGCATAGGCACGGGACGAGGCTCTTTTTGTGCCTATAAGGCACAGCGAGCCCTATTCTTCCCACGTCATAACAGCTTCAAATTCGGCTGTCAGAGCCGGAACAGTCTTCGGGCCCAAATGAGCGGAATCGTATTGAAGTGGAGGACAGAGGACTCGCGGGAAGTTCCTTTTTTACTCATTGGACTAAAATCGGGACAATGGGCTCTTTTAAACTTGATGAATCATAACCTGATCCAGTGTGACATTTAGGAGTCTATTGTCATTATGTTGCCATTCAGCAGTTTTTGGGGAGTCCAAAATTGTAGGCTGGGCCTACTGACAAAGACGCTGGAGCTGAAGGACTTCTTTACGGAAAATCGGATCGATATGCGAAGGCTCTAAGGATGATGCGCCAGGATCTAAGAAAAGAAAAAGACTAGTGCTAGGCTTTATAGACGCACTTTGTCAAGGAGACGGAAGCAGAGCGTTCTTGGTTCTAGCCAAAGAAAAGGCTGGAGCTCCGACTTTTGCAGGAGACTCAAGCAAGACTCAACGAAAAAAATGGTTTGTATTCTTCATGTAAAACAACAACTTTCGGCGGAAAAAAATATAATATTAAGTGGAATAACTTCTTTTCTTATAGTCCAAGTCCAGACGTAACCAAGTTCAACTTGAACAGAAATTACTTGTTTAATGGTGTTTAACAAATATTGATTTTGGCATAAAAGGACAAACTACAGTAGATTCCAAAAATGAAGCATTCACTGTCGCAAAAATTAAACGAAATAGGCATAACTTATTTAGCCTTTCAAATTTTACAGTAACCTGAGCTAAGCCCATTTCAACAGATTCAAGTACTTGAATTTGTGTGTAAAAGCTGAATTTTTTCATCCATTATAATTTGGCCTATTTGTTACTTTCCTTATACTTGTACTTGCACAAAGACGCTACAGCCTGGAAAAACTGGAAGATTTCGATTAGACTACATGCTGAATCACTTTACGTGAGTAATGTTATAGTATAGTGATTCATACCATATAACTACTGGAAAACGTGTAAATTTCCAGGATTGTGCAAACTACTATTAAAACCATTTGCCGACAATTTGCAATGCAATAGGCATTAAAATCCGCAAAAAATCATTGTGCACATGGGGAAATAAGCATCATATTTTCAGGAACAACTATTAAACCTCTACAATAGGGCAAAAGACAAGTCCCATATAACCTTAGACTATGCCAATGATCATTAGATAATCTCTGTTAAGTACAAGTTACAATACTACAATGGAAGACGATGTTCTGCTAATTAAGCCTTTATCTCCCTCCCGTATCACAAGGATATAGGATGTGTGCTAGTCTTTGGGAACGCTTCCAGTAATTGTAAGAATTTAGTGCGTCTAGTTTTCCCGACACTTTAAGTCAAGGACTCTCTAGGTCATGTCATCCCTCTCCGCTATTTCAACATAATTGATAGTGCTTATAATTTATTGCACTACTAATTAAGGCATACGGCACTACAGGGTCCGATCAGGCTCTGAACGCCTGGCCTGTTGTTACCTTCCCAATTTCAGGTTTTTGGCTTTCCCACACAACTAATTTCTACAAAAAAGCTGATATATTTTGCGAAAATTACTCCAACTAGCTCAGAGGAGGATCATAATCGTTAAGCATTATCTACCACATGCCTGGAGTCAAGGGTAAGTCACGAAGTAATGCAAGTAGTTGCAACTGGCGTTAGAAATGTACACGGTCAAGCCCGGATAAGCTATTTTTCAAGTCTGTAACATTCCACTGCATAACTCGATATTTAAATACATGGGTGGGAATTCTTCCATGCGCACGTACGCAGCGCAGGAGAAAATTTTTGGAAGGAAAAAAATTTAAATATGCCGTTTTCCTTAAAATTCGCGCAGTTTAACATAGATTATTCCATTTTGGTGTGGTATTTTATAAAAACAAACAAAAAAACTCTGACTACTTACTGTGTAAAAATGCTCACTCTGCCTACTTAGTGTGTTCTGAACTGAAGCATACTGATTATTTTATATTCAGACACAGAAACTAATAAATAAGCCGGTTTTGGTGGTCAGTAATTTTAGCCACTTCAAATACTAGCAATTGCAATTGGCGTTAGGCGCGAAAAAACTTGAATTTCAAATAACAAGGAATAACTTTCCAGGGTGACCAAATTCCCTCACCAAAAAATTAGAGCATTGTATATTCGAAAAAAAAGAGATTTAAATATGACATTCAACAATTAAAAAAAACGTATTTAAATACATATATCTAATTTCTAGCCACTATACATTAATTCAGTTCAGGTTCAGGGATGGCATTTGAATTTAAAATCCAGAAAGCTGTACAAGGTAATAAGTACATGGTTACCAAATTAATACCCCTGAAAAGAGGATCTGAGTAGATATTTTAGATCAACGAATTTTAAGTATTTCAGGCCAAAATCAAACGAATTGAGCCCTATTTGTCTGAGCCCCATAGTTCACCTAGAATCCTTCGAACCACGTTCCTTTACTAGAGAAGCCGGAATTCCTAAGAAAATAGGAAGAGGCTTGTCGGTCGGAAAGTAATCGATGGGCTAATTTCCTTGACAAAACCATTACGAGAATCCCCCATTGTCTTCCCCAATCTGAATGTACGAGGCCCGCAGACAATGTAAGGACACCTCCACACTCTCGTCCATCCCCAAACCTGAGTGTATTAAATCTGGCGTAGAAAGGCCATAAAAATATGTCTGCCTCCCTTCCTTCCCATTGTAGGAGCACTCCACAAAGGTAGCTTCCTCATCAAAGTGTGTCCCTCGCGTGCGGGAGCCCAATCTGTCCTCCTGTCAATAGTTTGCGTGCCCAAGTGTCATCAGCTCCGCAGAGCACGAAGTAAGTACAGCGGAGAGTCAGACCAAAGTCTTCTATTCTGGGCCCAGGAGCTTCTTGAGGCTCAGGCGGAGCGGAGGGCGGGACTACAAGCCCCAAAAGGAACCATTAGAGACACTCGGTCGAGCCTCAGCGTGACAAGTGACTACCTGGGCCTCGACTCTGTCACAGCGGTCGGGGCTCTCGACTCTTTTTAGCCCTTCTCCGTCCGTGGAGGAGGCCTATGAGAGACTATAAAAAACTAAAGCTTGTCAACCCCAACCCTTTCCCCTCCGTCCGCCGCCATAGGCTTCCCCTCCTTTTGGACGAATGAGGAATAATGATGATGATGGGACTTTATGCTTTTTGTTTGCTCTGATGAATCCGGAGCCCAGCATGTGGGACCTCAATGAAAGAGCTCTGTGGAGACAACCGTATTCATTTGCATTTTATCCTTTGAAAGCAGGGGCTCAAAAGCCAGGACGTCTCTATTTACAGAATGCTAAATGCTGGGTACTGGGTACAGCCTAGGAGCCCCACAAAATGGGCACCACGGCCACTCTTTTAGTTTCAATTGAAGAGTTGAGGGATGATGGGAGTCCGGATTATGATTACTCAACCATATGCCTCGGAAATTGGGATTTAGTCCTAAAGGCTTGCCTACCGGTTCTCAATTTATGAAAAATATGGACTAGGAACTATATCCTCAGCTGTTAAAGTCAAGGAGCGGCCAGAAAAACTGCGAACTAAATCCTGCACCGGAAGAGTTAATGAGCGGCCATCAAAACTACAAACTCAATCCTGCACCGGTAAAGTTATTAAGTAGCGCCGGCTATAGGGACGAGCGACTAAATCCTGCGCTGGTAAAGCTAAGGAGCTGCTATTGTGACGAACGACTAAATGTTGCGCTGGTAAAGCTAAGGATCTGCTACAGTGACGAGCGACTAAATGCTGCGCTGGTAAAGCTAAGGAGCTGCTATAGTGACGAGCGACTAAATGCTGCACATGTAATAGGGAGCCGGATATAAGGACGAGCGGCTAAATCCTACACCAGTAGTAAGTAAAGTTAAGGAGTCGGCAGCCGGCTATAGGGACGAGCGACTAAATGCAGCGCTGGTGAAGTTAAGGAGCCGACTATAGTGACGAGCGACTAAATGCTGCGCCGATAAATTTAAAGAGCGGCTATAGTGACGAGCGACTAAATGCTGCGCTGCTCCACTAAAAAAGAGGCTGCTGTGTAGGTAACCGTAATTTGCGGTAAAACCGGGGAAAATTCGTAAAAAAAAATATTTCCTTAGAATTCCGTCCTAAATTCACAGAATTTTCATTTTGTAGATTTTGTACTAAACAGACCAATGCTACAATACATTTTCCACGAATAACTACCGAACCGAATTGATTTCCGCGTATTGCCGGCAACATATGCGGAAGGGAATAATAACACCCTCTGCATTGATTCACCTATACAAAATAATACGATAATAGTACAGTGTATGGTTTATGCTTCCATAAATACGGCCGTCCCTTCCTCATAATAGAAAGATGCTCAATAGTTCTAATAATTCTATTGACGGCCCTCCAAAGGCCCCTTTTTATTAATACAATTTTTTGTCCACGTTCGTGGAACTTCTTTATAGTAGTAGTTCTTGTAACCATTCGATTCCTTCCTTTGGAGAAAAACAGGAATGGTCGTATATATTTTTAGTTTTTTAGTTCTCAAGCCTCCAACCTGTCCACCCCAGTAGTATAGTAGTGAGTTAAATCAGATCGGAGAGCCATCCCTATCTATATCTATATGCCCATCATAATGCTAGCCCTAACCTTGTAAATAATTTCAAGTTTTTATGACTGTCTCTTAAGTTAGGATAATTCTTATTATTTAGCTGGTAGGACGGGGCTTACGTAATAAGCCGACCTATACTAATTGACACGTTGAACAAGGTGACTGGTGACTCTTTTTTTCCCACGCACGTTCACACGTTCGGCAATTCATATTATTACCCAGCCAAGCTGGGCCCAACATCCGGCTCCCCAGCCACAGAGTACAGTACTACTATGAGTACTTGGTCCAAGTAACCCAAGGCAGGGAACAATACAATAATCATAATTTTATATTCAACTACTATACCTTGATTTCTCCGCACTAACTTATGGATGGGATTTGGTAAATCTGGGTTCTGGGTCAATTTTGGACGAATCTGAACTTGGCAGCTGTAAATGGAGCTGTCAGCTTTAAGATGACGGAAAACTTAAAAGTAACCTATGTTAATTTTTTATAGAAAATCTGTCAGGGGTGCAGACCTTAAAATAAATGACGCCGGAAAATTGTCGCATGTGAAAATTTCGGCCCATTGTGATTGTATCTTAGCCTATAAGTAATACACAACTGAAAGTGCACCGATACCGATACCAACCGCAACCGATTTAGGATTGGGTTGATGATTTTGTCACACATTTTATATTTCTCGGTTAATTCGGTTGATTTAGGGTTTAATTGGTTATATATGTAAATAATATGTATTACGTTAGGTTACTGGCTACTGTTATTTGATCAGATTAAGTTAGGTTAGACTTTAGGCTGGTCTTTAAAAAGTTAGGTTAGGTTAGGCTTGACCTCCAAAAAATTATGTTAATTTAGATTTGACCTCCAAAAAATTATATTAGGTTAGGTTTGACCTCCAAAAAATTAGGTTAGGTTAGATTTGACCTCCAAAAAATTATGTTAGATTGGTCTACCGAAAGGTAAAATTATGTTCGGGCTACAAAAAAATAAGCTTATTCCGCTGAATGTTATGTATTTTTTCTCGAAAAAATTCATTACTATTACACCACGAAAAACAACTCTTTGGGTACCCCTTCTCCACAATTGCCGTGAGCCGAAAGGTGCTTAGACTGAAGGAGACCCAGCGGTCACTTGCCCAGACTCAAAGTGTTAAATGAGTTGGACGGACTTTTTATTAGAGGCGGGCCCCGGCCTCAATCTTACGCAATAAAAGAATACCTGGCCACTGGAATTGTAAATTGTAAGTGTTATTAGAGATCAAAAGGAAGCGGGCGCGGACGGGGAAAAAAAGGCTTCTCTTTTGGGGAAGAATTTCCCTCCCTCCAGATTCCGTCACTTAAGTGTGAATGAGGAAAGGGGGAACAATTAGGTTTTGACATTTTAGAGCCGTGCCCTGAGCCCAGGGAAAGCCCTTAGCCCGGGCCCCTACCAATCTTTGAATCTAATCTCGGGGATCTTCCCTATGTTTTCGTGTCTTTTGATCCCTACAATAAAGAGCGGGGCCTGATACCCTGGAGGGCTGGCTTTGAAAGGGTCACAAAAGTACCCCCTCAATTACCACAAGAAAGTGACACTGTCACTCAGGAAAGGCACAACACGCGGGAAAAAAGTTGGGAAAGATGGAAGTGTTCGGCTTTTTTTTATAGTAGTTCTCCACTCTTAGATTGTTGGGACTGCTGACTCATTTAGTATTCTTGTAAGAGAGTCCTTTTACTTCTATTTATACGTGCATAGTGGGAAATCATGATGTAGGAAAAATCATCTCTTCAGCCTTCAGAGTCAGTTCCATATTATTAAATTGAAAAGAAACCTGGTTAGATTTTTTATATTTATTTAGTAGCCAACGTGGTGTAACGAACCCGTACCCCTTTAAAGCGCTCCAAATTCCAGCGCATTTCCATATTTTAATTATTTCAGATCATTAAAAAATTTGCTTCGAAATGCAAATGGGCGCAAAATATTGGGTTCTATCGTAAAACCTTTGCGTGACCCCTGGCTTCAAAAATGTTCATTTTCTCTAAGGAAATTAACTTAGTTCCTCACAATACTTAGGCTAATTTTAGATTTTAACGACAGGATTCAGTTACGTTCGTTTTTAAAGCTTCGGTAATAACCAGACTAATATTTTAAGTTTTAAAAGTCAGAAGGCAGTATTTTTAAAAACTTTGAAATAATTTGTCGAAAATCAAAGCGACAAATCCTGACAACGGCAATGTGATTTAATCAGACCTTTCAATCCAGCCCTTCCACATTCCCCAAAGCCTTGTAGACATGTAAAGTTTAAAATAGCGAAATGGAATCTGATTCCGCCTTCATCTGCATAAACTATTTACTTAAACGTAATGCAAAAGGCCCATAAGAAGTCAAGTGTAAGGAATTAGCCTGTGCCGCTGGTGCCTTTATTGGAACCCCTTCCCTTCCGTCCCCTACGCATCTCGCCTGTTGTCTTTGACTGAAACACAAAAATTCGTTTGTGATCTGATTTAAGCGGCGGCACAAGTTCCTTTCCGCCAGGCTGAACCCAGCGTACGAGTAATCCAAATTCCGGTCCGAGAGCCTTTATTACTCTCAAAAAGAAGTTCTTACCGGCTCCTCGGTTCAAATAACAGATTGAAGCCTACCAAGTTCCTATTTTTTTGCATCTTTGATAGGAAGCTCTTCTCAATGGCTAGCGCAAAGATGGGTTATCTGCCTCCGAAGGAACTCGTCATGTGGATCCAAAATAGAAGACAGGAACGTTAGGCAGTGGCCAAGAGAGAGCCCTGGGTTCAGAACCGCAATGCCAGTAGTTATTACTTTAGGGAATTAATTTCTCATTACTTGGCCTGCTTCCTATCTCTAAGGTCAATCTTGCTCACTTGTCCCTCCAATGCGTCAGCTAATTGGGGGCTCCTGTGGGGGTGAGGTCAACTTAAGCGCAGAAAGGAGTTCAGAGTGCTCCTGGGAGTTACTCTTCACTGAGGACGGAAGGAGGATAAGCCAGCACTGTACTGCTCTTGTACTGTTGCGGTAAAGTAGGGATTATTAAAGACGTACAACGCAAATGTGGAAATTACAGGTCCACGGACGTAATTACAGGTACAGGAAAACCTACATTAGTCAAATGTAGGAATAATTCGTCTAATATTGACCATGAGTCCAAAAACTGTGTAAATACGCAAAAATAATGTTAGGAACGCAAAGTGTTTTTCACAGTCTACATCTACAGTAAATTAGCACATTCGAGTATCTCGCAAATTTTTCAATGTCACATTTCAGATTTTTTACAGCAGCAATAAGTTATCATTTGTTTGCAGCACAAGCATGCGTAGGTTTGCATATTTTAATTTTTTATTAATGTGCTGGTCAATTTAAAATTTGAGCAAGCCATTTAAGAATACTTCTGAACTGCTTACAAAGAGTTAAATGTGGCAGGTATAATCGCGGCTAATTCGAAAATTGCCCATAGATGAAGGTAGTGCGCATTCTCAATAAAGTCACATTAGAAATTCTGGCAATCAAGATTTGAATAATCCATTGGCTTAATGAACGTGACCATAACATAACTTTAAATAAAACCATGATCTTAATCTAAGAAGCCTCAGCAGCTCCTGTAAAAGGCAGGTACATGTCTTGTCACATGTCATGAGACTTCTGCGTGTACTTTTTACCTTTAAAAGGGGAAATGGCTTTTAAGCCTACCCACCTAACCAAATGCTTTCTAGAATGATGAGCCGGAACAATCCCATTCCGCCCATGATTGACGCTATCTATCTTCCCTGCCGCTCTGGGTCCCGTAAAAGCAAACAGAGCCCCTGCTCTCCTGTACCATGTTCCCGGCCCCATGTATAATATTAATATCCATGCATTGTATACAATAAATGATAATTATTAGTACCGGTCCGGGCAGGCTAAGGCTACTAAAGAGTAGTAAAATTGAAACATACGGTGGGTTAGCCAGGAGTGAGTGCAACCGTCACAGACGCGGAGCTTCTCTTTAGATACAACAAAGTTGTTACACTGACAGCCGGTTGCGGAACAACGAAGATTCTGAAAAAAGAGAAAAAAAAAGGGATTGTAGTAAATTGTTTACAAGGAGCTTCCCGGTGCATCATCATTCTACTTCTCAAAATACACATTAATCTATTGTAGGATATTATCCTAATGCTTCGGCTCCGGCTCGCGGAGGGGAAAAAGTAACAAATGGACACAAATGGGGGAAAGCGAGCTGAAAGAGTTTAGCCGAGGAAAGGCGGTTTTTTAAAGGAAGATCAGGGGATCATTATCCCTCTTCCCCATTATCAATCATCAGATCGAGGCCTCGGGATCACAACAATGCCAAAAACTCCCAATCCCAACCTTACAATGGCCCAAAATGGATTTTTAATGAAGAGTTTGGGCCGGGCCTCATTTGTCAGCCCACTGTCAGGCCTAAGTGACCAAAGCCTTTTACGACGTCCCACGACTCTAAGAAACTCCCTCGCGTCCCATAACACAGCTCCTAACGGCGGGCCCGGAACTTTATTCAAATTGCACTTTTTACTCAAATTGACGCCAAGCCGCTTACACATGTCCGTCCCGAGGGACTCGTTCTAGTAGTCTATTTACCGGCCTTGGGGCGGCCCTTCAATAAATAAACAGGATGGATCCGAAACGTTTAGGAGCTTATTAAAGTGATCGGGAATTGCCGGCGGCGGGAATTACAGAGAGAGTCCAGGGCGGGACTCCAACATTGTAATTTACTGGATTTTCGGGGAGCTCGGAGCCAGGAACATTTCTCGGGCCGACTCTTATGGGCCTCAATGCAAATATGGGCATGGCCGGTTCCAAGCGTGTCAGGAATGGCTTGTCACGGAATGACTATGCTTGTCATTTGTTCCTGTTCCTATAGAAAGGGCCCGAGAAAATGAGCTCCGGGACTTGACTGGCACTCGTATTGAGATATCTGAGTTCCGGGACAATCCCTACCTTATAGCAGTGCTGACTCACGGGGAAATGACACTTTATCGTGACACTAAGTGGCCCTCCTTTTGGAACCACTGCAAGCATTCCCCTTATACATAGTATTCCCTTACACTTTACACGGTTCCTACGAACTTCCCCTGACGTGACTCCCTCCATATCACTTTCAAGGTAGGTAGTAGTTAGGGAATTTATAAAGTCAGATTTTTTATGCAAAATCACGACAATGTAATGAAACGCCGGAGAGGCTGGGGCTACGCGAGGGACGGCTTGGGACTTGTGTTTTCTCAACAGCACGTCCGTCACCGTCAACAGCTCCCCGCGTCAGTGTCAACGGGGAAGAAGGAGTAAATCAGGCCCTTTGTTTCTCCACAACAAAGGCGTTAAGTTATGTCAGCTATTATAACACAACCTAGGCCCGGGCCGGGGAACTCTAATGAGCCAGTACACTGATCTTGAATCGGCTATAAGCGACAATAGTGGCGAGTACACCGCTCATGCATTGTGAGTTTCCAACGTACATTGAATATATTGGATATTTAAAAATTCCACGGATCGGATGCAACTTTGAAAGTCAATTTACTCGTTTTGGACCTGAATCACTTTTCCGCTCATTCAAGATACCAAGATAGAACCTTTTGGAGGTCCAGCCCTTATGGACAGGACATACGATAATAAGCTCATCCCTCATCCCTCACTCTTCATCCCTAGTAAAAATGTCATTTATATTTGATATCCCTTCCCATGCATGGGCCCCGGGACCTATAATAGGGTTTTATTATTGTTGCATTGTGTCCGAGCCCGGGCCATTGTGTGCTGAGGGAAATATTAATACTGGAGCCCCCTTGAGTGACGTGACAGGGCCTTGCCGGCCGGATCCCCTCCCATAACTCACGTATCTCATTCACCGTCAAATTATTCACTCCAGAATGGTAAAAGAAAGAAGAGTCTCAAAGAAGGAGATGACTTCGAGGCTGGCTGGCTGGGACGTAGACGTATGTAGGGTTGGTTGGGTGGGAGTGGGGATGATGAGAGTGAAATTGACCGCAGGATGAAAGTGGCAGGGACCACTACCACTAGGCACTGGATCTCTAATACGTACTTACATATAAAAAGCCCGGTTTGGAGTCCACTATCATCCCTCGGATGTACTACAACGTATCTCCTCAATAATAAATAATAGAGCGGGGGCTCCGGGAAAAAACTCGGTCGTCCCATGAATAAAGAAGAGTCCTTGTCGACGCCAACACATAAATCACACGTCCGTATGTCAAAAGGAGGGAGAGAGGGCGAGGTCTGGAGGGAATTCCGCCGGCTAAAATAGACAAGCCCGGACTCCGGCTCCTCCATGTCAATCACGAAGGAAGGAACAGTTTTAGATCGGAGGCCGGAGGTCTCCTAACGTAGCCCCTTGAGGTACGTGCCCGGGTCCAGCCAGGAGGCGCGTGTTCAGGACACGCGTGCGACCTGTACCGTGTCATTGCATTTTAGCCGGAAGGACGTGTAAAACTTAAGACACGCGTACCGTGTACTAATATATATGTATTTTCATTTAGGGACATATTCGCGAAAAATCGATTGGCGAATTTTGTTGCAATGTTGGATGATTGGCTTGACAGAATCCTCTGGTGTCTGATTATATTTCAAGTCAAGGTTTTTTCCAACCTAATCTACACTAAATGAAGCTGTTGAACAAAATAAAATTCGCCAACCGTTTTTTCGCGAATGTGCTGGTTACCCTATTTCCTTTAACGATGATCTTGACTTCCCATATCTTTGTTTCCAGGATGAGTGACATTTTATTTGAACCTTTGAACTGAAACGTTCAACCTTATTTCGGTGACCGACCGGCTTGAACTCACTGTATCGCTCCCGTAAGCTCTCACTCTTCAAATAGCAAGAATTATTTATCTTTGACCTTAATTTTTAATACGAACTGCAAAATTAACTAGACCGAAGTGAACAACAAAATGCAATTATACATACATACATATGTGTATTTATGTAGGAGCACGTGTTTATGGATAGACTAAACTCTACCAACTTCAAACCCCCACAACCACCCACCGTCATAAAGGCGGGAATTCTATACAAGTGCTAACTTAACGGCAACACTTTGCGCGGGCTTCTCGGCTAGCCCGCGCAATAATTTTTATTTTAAACAATTATTTGCATTGTAAAGCCAGCGCTCATCTCATAATTCATACTATTCCCTTGCCTGGAGAAATGGTAGATATGGGTGCTCACTTTAGTCGCACAGTATTTTAAAATCAACCTTTCAGTTCCAGTATTCTGGCACACGCGCGCGTTGAATGAACACCGAAACAATTGGATCAAGAACTAAGTTGAGACACGCGAAGCGCCACAAGGCGCGTAATTTAAGCCGTATACGTTTATACATATAGGGGGTCATGCCTTAATGCTCCGAATCTGACCCGCCCCCGCCCATCTCTCCTCAGAATACACATCTTGACTCTGGGCTTAGGCCGAAATCTGGGTAGGCCCCCGATCCGGGTCCGGGTCGCCAGCTCCGAAGGCATCAAATATTGACGGGCCCCGGACCGGGGTAGGGCACAAACATTGGCCACAAAACCATTAGGTAGGCGCCCATTGGGAATTAGTACGTGATTCTTGGGGGCTCCGGGAAGGAGGGAAAGACGGGATGGGACCTCCGGACTTTTCCCTGTCGGAACATAAGTCTTTTTAATACTTGAACCCGGAAGGTCCGAGCCTGCCGGACCGCGTAAATGAGCTTAAAGGGTTAATGTAATTAAGAGGCGGGCTGGGGGCCGGGGGGAAGGAATAATTCATCGTCCCGGAAGAGGACGGGGACGGAATACGGGAGGAGGACCCTTGTTCAAATATTCAGCCCGGCACCCACCCTGTATGGTCTTAGCTGTAATTTAGCCCTCGCTTTCTAAGCCTGGCTACCCTGTCCACCTTTCCCCGATTTGACTTATGAGCGGAGTGATAATTCTTGGTAGGAGGACGCCGGGCGGCATTACTCTCGATAAGAAGTAATTTCCCCGAATGGTCATCAATCTGAAGGAGATCCGAGGGATTCCCGGGTCCCCTCCCCGCGTACTTACTATGGGAAGCGGGGTCGGGAAAAATGGTTTATGGCAGGCCATCCGAAGTGATGGGCTAATACTACCCGCTCCCTCTGTCTCAGGTGGGTTCTTGGGCCAGCCGCGTAATTACCAGCCTACCGGGGGTGGGATCCATTCGGGCCTAACTACATGTCATACCAAGGGATCGTGCACGGTCAACCCTGGTCCCAGGCGAACATGGCTCACGTCTCTTTGCCCAGCCTCAATGTCAATTGCGAACAGTAGGAGTGAAGTTTTCATGTAATTTCTACGGGGTAGATCAATAATTTCACACTAAATTGAATATTTACCGGAAAACAGAAAAGTCAAGTCGTTAATTCAGTTGTAGGTTAGGATTAGATTGAGTTATATTAAGCCCTGCCAGATTAACTGTTTTTTAATGTTAAGTCAGGTTAAAGCTTCAGATTGATTAGATTTGGGTTACAAAAATGTTAGGATAGGTTCGATTTGGGCTTCAAAAATGTTAGGTTAGGTTAGATGCGGGCTTGAAAAATGTTAGGTTAGGTTAGATGCGGGCTTGAAAAATGTTAGGTTAGGTTAGATTCGGGCTTAAAAAATGTCAGGTCAGGTTTGATTTGGGTTACAAAAATGTTAAGTTAGGTTAGAGATCTGGGCTTCAAAAATGTTAGGTTAGATTTGGGCTTCAAAAATGTTAGGTTAGGTTATATTTTGGCTGCATAAATGTTAGGTTAGGTTAGATCTGGGCTTCAAAAATGTTAGGTTATGTTAGGTCTGGGCTACAAACATTTAGGCTATGTTAGGGTTGGACTACAAAAAGTTTGTTTAGCCTCGGGATACAAAAAGGTTGGATTAGGTTATGACTTCAAATACTTCTAGTCTTAGAATATGAATAGTTCCTGTGGTTTATTTTTTCAGCGTAAATCAATTTTTTTCGTTATGAAATGTGCCGGTACATTTCCTCCAGAATTGGCCTAGAACCTCAGTATAGGACGCTCCAAAAAATCACCAATTCAAATCCACGTGGATCTCCCTCCCAGAGCCCGATGAATTCAATTCGAAGTCCATCCGGCTCAATGGCCAAAGTTTGAGTAGAAGGGAGCCGGGGCCGAAGGAAGGGAAACTTTTAAAGAGATTGACGGGCAGGGTGATTTATGAGGACGGGACCGGAGACCAAGTAGGCTGTAGGAGTCTGTAGACTGTAGAGTCGTCCCCGACCCGGGCTCATGAACTATTCTTTTGAAAACCTGCAAAAATTTCCCTAACGCACCTTGAGCACATCCTGGAGCTACCTACTCCTATATACATATATACATACAGTACAGCTCTTCCCACTCTTCCTGATTCGGATCCTGATGGAAGATCTGAGTTGAGTAATAGCTCGGCCTGATGAAAAGGAGTCTATTATTTCCCCCGAAATTCTCCCTGGTCCCCGCCCTCTATGTATATCAGAGTCAGGGATGGATGAGCCATGGCCATAAACGGGGATGGGGAAAATAATCAATAGGGATGAGGAGGACCCGCTAATTGACGCCGTTTGGACCCTGGCTCACTCTTCAGCCCTTCTAACTTGGAACAGCACATGTTTTGCCTGGGATCCTAGGGCGAGAACGCAAGTTATAATAATAGGTAGTCAAGGAAAATACATTTGCGTTTAAAACTGAAGTATCTGATACCTAATTTGTAAAGTTTTAGAAATATTTTCTTAGGTAAGTAATTGAACTTAGTGAGAAATTTTAGTTTAGCACATTTGCCGAGATTTCACGTGAATAAGGAGCTAGTTTGATCCTTAGGAATATATTACATTCTAATTCTTCATACGATAGAGATAACCACCTTTCCAGAATTCGTTAGTTTGTATTATTTCGTATTAGGTTAGGTTATAGAATTTAGCTATACAAAATAATACGTATTTTTTAATTAGAAGCATCACTGTAGTTTACAAGCAAAAATGTTTCGTCAGTCGTTACAGAAGCAAATGTGGAATATGCAATTACGAAATATTTTGAAAAATGAGTTAATTCTATCTGTTTAAAAGAAATTAAGCCAAACAAGCGACAATTTCACACCTTTCGATGCGCTCCACAAAAACGTAATACGAATTATTTGTCAGCCTGAAAAACAGATGCCAACAATATTTGTGCACGCATTTGAGCTTCAAAAATCTACCCGGATACTGAAGGCAGAGTCTCTCTTCCGGGTAGCTGTAACAGGGAAAGGCCCCGGTCCGGGTAAATTTTGCCCCCGGATTCCTGATCCCTGTAGCCTGAACGGAGAGAGACAGAAAGTAGTGGCTCTCCTCCAGAAATAAATTGGGGTTTAATCAACTGGCTCTCCGCTTCTTCTTCATTAGAATCCGACTCGGTTCTACGTATGTACGTATACAGAGCCAGGCTATTATTAGTTAGGAGACGGAGGGAGTTTTTAATAGGTAGTCCCAAATTAACGGCCATCATGGAATCTCAAGTTGAGTCATTCATTTTGATTTTAAAACTCCTGACTCTATCTCTCTCTCCCTTTCCTTTTCCCGTTTTTAACTACGGAGCATATTATATCATACTACTGCTACTACTCTTGAGCTCCGCTCATCCCGAAACGCCTGCTTATTAATTCCCAGGACCTCCAGGAGGGAGTGAATTAGGGGAGAAAGGAGCAGGAGAAAGTACGTACAGGCTGGCTAGGCCCACAAATCTCTCAAGGAAAACTTGGGCTCGTCCTATTCCTGTCTCAAACTTCTCATTTTCAGGCTACAATGCATACAAACAAAACAGTTGCTGAGCTCAGGAATCAGTGCAGAGGTCTATGTACTAAATTGGGGAGTTCTACGCTGTTAACATACAGAAAAGTACATCTCGTACCTAGCTTTCTCGGATCGACATGCTAAGTGTTAGCCAACTACTTAAATCACAAGAAAATGGCTGCCATTTAAACTATCACCAATTATTTCGAAATGTGTCACCAATTAATTCCAAATGTGTCACCAACTAATTCGAAATGTGTTACCAATTAACTCGAAATGTGTCACCAATTAATTCAAAATGTGTCACCAATTAATTCAAAATGTGTCACCAATTAAAGCCGATCTCCCCACCAATTACACCAAATTCCGCACCAAACATTTTAAACTTAATATGAGCAAAATATTATTTATTACAGTAAATATCGGTATTAAAATTCTGTTATATGAAATATTTCAAACGCTTGGTGAGGAAATCTGCTTTCATTTGTGAGAGATTCCGACTTAATTGTTGATTGTTTAAATATTCCTCCAAGAAAATTGTCGAATCTATTTTATTTTTCTCCGAAATATACTCCTACGTAATGCAATTTTTTCCTGGAATAAGAAAAAGCTATTCTTATATATTCCCTGCTCAACTTGTGGACTACAGTGGTACATACATAGTTGGTGTTGGTAGTATACGAACTCAGAGCATCAAGCTCCTTGCCCCCAAGCCCTCCGCCATGCAATAATAAGCTCTCCTCCGGATGGAAAACAATCAATCAAGGAGAAATTAGAAGACAAACTTTTCCTTGCCTTCCCCTAAAGACTCCGAGAAGAAGAAAGAGTTGGGAAGGGTTAGTCGTTTCCAATTATGAAGACAAACTGCTTTTCCCGGACCCGCTTACTTTGGACAGACGGACATATGGACAATGATACATTCCATTAGGAGGAGCAGGGAGCGAAGGGAGAGCGGGGAGGCTCAAGTCCGCCGTCGTCTACTATTTCCCTCCTAATTCTCACCTTAGTGACGACGAATCTAATGTTTCTCCCACTCAGGGCCCGCAAGTCTAATGTTTCCAGGACCAGAAAGCGTATTACTTTTCAGAGGGGGGCGTATTTCCCCTTTTTTTACTCCACGTCAAACAAGGCTTGGGACCAGAACACAAGGTACAGTACAAGATACAAGCATGCCCAAAACATTCGAACCCACTACTAGGTAGTAGGTACTCCAATGTCATGTCAGGCCGCGTCCACAAAAAACCGAAGGCTGGACTTTGTTTTATGCTCTTTCTACGTGTGTAGGCCGAGACGGGCTTGTCAAGCTCAGGCCTCTTCGACTTGGGAGAAACAATTAATTTTCTAATTAACGGGGAGTTGTAGTTGTAGGCCTGCATTCTTTAAGGTCGAATAACATTTTATTTTAAATGAAAAACTAAGACATTTAGTGGAGAAAGGCGTTTTTTACATTTGTATAATTTCAATCAAAACTCAAAAGAAAATTTATGTAAGTAGGTACATTAACTTTAATCAGAAAAGATGTAGATTTTTATTGTCCAGACTCAACCTACTCTCAAGTCGATCTGCAACTGTACTGTAAACCTAACGCTTATGTACATTAAACTCGATTAAAGACTCGATGTTGCATTTTCCGGTAACAAAAAAAATTTAATCAAAGCAAATGCATACTTCTGGCATTAAAAGAAATACAGAGGGAGTTCCGACATATTTTGAACACTTAATTATTTCACTTGACTATTTACCTTTGACACATTCCGCCAGTGGAAAGTCACAAAACCATATTGGAGTCACTTCTTGGGCATTGTTGAACTTTTCTACACCGGATTTTTTTGTCGTATTAAAAAACTTGGGGCTTCATGATTACTTCAAACTTACCTCCACCATTATAGCAATGTCTACAAAAAATAATATAAAATGTTCAAAATAACTCGGAACTCCCTCTGTAGAACAATTCAGATTTTAAAATAGACAAGAAAAATCAAGATTCGATACCAACAAGCATTATACAAATTACTATAGTAAGTAGTTTTAGCTCTATGAGTAGTGACCTGAGCTTGGGATTGGAATGACCCAACGATCAAGAATTGTTTAAATATAAAATATACAGATTTAGCGGCCATGAATTGACGTTTCCTGAAACCCGAGCCCCGCCGCTCAACGGAATGGCGTCCCTCGATTCAGATATTCAAGACAGAGGACTCAGATGGGCCGGGAAGTAATATGCATTAGTTATGCGAAGCCACGAGGACGGGTTATTTTATAGTCACATAGACTCTCTGCATAAGCCCTAAGCTGCACCCTCTAAAAAATAGGAGGGAGGTGTTTTGGCTCCGAAGTGATCGTGTGACAGTCAATCAGGACCTCAACTCAACCACCCATTTTCCCTCAGAAGAGTGTCTATCAACTGGGGCCGGGATTGAGCCTGGGCCATGTACCTACTACATATGTAATCTAATATGCAATAGGTGATTTAGGGAGAGGTGGGCTGCCTAATAATACTGTAAGGAATTGACGACGACGTTCTGGTTCATTTGTCGGCCGGCCGGAGAGAGGGAAAAAAGTTGACATGCAAGACAATGCTCTTTTGGCGTGACTTTGGGACCCAAGGCGTGGTCGACCTCTCACTCTGCCCTCGAGTCCCTCACGACATTACAGGGCTCACTCGTGGACAAAGACGGGGAATGGAGAGCAGCAGCAGCAGGAAAAAATCCTTTTGTTTCAGCAATCATCATCTCCATGTGTCTTACTCACAAGCAACAAGCTGACTTCGTTACACAGGCAATCAAAATCAACTCAATAAAATACCTGACATTTCTATGCCTTTTCCTTTCCAACTGTCACGTTTGTCCCCAGAATTGGGCCCTGGGGCTATGGCTTCGGCACGACGCCATTCAAGTCGTCGCCATGTTGGAATATACTTGATAACCGATCCTTACGTTTACATTCAATTTTTAGCTAAATATTGGAAATGTGAATATCAATATGTAATGCCCGCGTTGGAATTCAAATGTCGCCATATTGGTATTCAAGTGTCAGCCATATTGAAATTCAAGCGTCAGCCATTTTGGAGAATGATACTGACTTGGTACCTATGGAAAGGTAATTTTGGAATTCAAGCGTCAGCCATATTGGAAATTGATAGTGACTTCGTACCTATTGAAAGGCCAAGTTGGATATCAAGTGTCATCCATATTGGAAAATGATACTGACTTGGTATCTATGGAAAGGTCACATTGGAATTCAAGTGTCAGTCATATTTGGAAACAGGGAATGATGTTGCGCCCAGGCCGGAAGCTAATGCAAAACGCTTCGAAAATGTCTGTCTTATGTCTCGGTCTTCGCCGTGAATACTTACTAACCAAAAATCAACAAAGTCCCTACGAATACTTAATTTGAATTTTTATATTTCCCGGATTTTACAACTTCCCGCAAATTGAGCGGCTGTGATATTGATCTTCTATATTCCTGAGCCCTGCAAGCTGACATCTGACTGGGCCACTCCCATCCTCATGATGAGGCAGCTAAAAGAGCCTCACCGCCTGTGTCCCTTCCCATAACAACCTTAGCCTTCACCCTTTTTCAAAATTCTAAATCATTTCACCCTTTATCCTTCCCCTGCGTGGCAGAACGGGAATCAAGAGGTCCAAGTGACCAGAGCCTGGCCTCAAGAGCCCTCCAGCAGCCCACCATTCCCTGTCAACTCCGCCCCTTTTGATTTAGCTGATTGTTGTGTAGCCCGGGCCCAGGTAAGTTTATTAGTAACCCGGACCCTGTCCTGTCACTAGTCAGGCCCGAGTCCGCCGTACAAAAAAGACCAACTACATTTATTACAACCTCGCACTACCCGAAGCCAGAGCAGAGAGAGAAGATTCGGCCAAACCGGTTTCCCTTATTTGCCCCTCTTCGTCCATGCAATTATAGTCTCTTGGACTCTCTGAGGATCGACATCTACTAAGGCCGGGGCCCTAAGCTCCAGCTCGTCCCCCTTTTAATTTTCCAAACTAGTCATTTCCCATTTCAAAATGGAGGAAAAAATCAGAGTTTTCCGGAGAGAGCTCACTCATTATGACATTCCTTGGCCTTCCGAGTCCCTTCCACCCCCTTCAGCTCTTTGGGCCCACAGAGCTTTTAATAAGGGAAAATGAAATGAAAGGTCTTGGGAAAAAATGAGTTTTTGTTCTTCCCTCGTTTCAACTCCTTCTAAATAAATCATAACCCCGTTTTTTTTTTGTGTCTGGACACAACGTGAGCGAAAGCGAGAAAAAAACTGGATTTCTTTGAAAAAGTTGGAGTCTCCCTGAGATCTGAGAGTCGTGGTCAACTGCGTGAACAAGGGCTTTAATGTAGACCAGGTATTCTGAGAGTTATATCACTGGGGTGCCGAAGGAATAATTTTTGTGCCGGAAAATATATTAACTTTACCGGAAAAAGCAATAGCCAGTCGTTCATTCAGTTAAATTTACAATTATGGTTAGGTTTGGTTTTTGGCGTCAATGAATTCGCACTGTATTTAGTTACTATCATTGTACTAAATTAAATTCGGTTAGGTTTGGTTTGAACAGCCAAACTTAGGTTAGGTTTGCATTTTGCATTACATCAAAGATGAAATTAGCTGAGGTTATAGATTTGGACCGAATTAAGTTAGTTTAGGTTTGGATCAAATTAAGTCAGGTTAGATATATGGATAAAATGAAGTTAGGCTTGGATCAAATTAAGTTAGGATAGATATGGATCGAATTAAGTTAGGTTAGGTTTGGAGTTTGGACTGAATTGAGTTAGGTTAGGTTTAGATTAAATTAAGATGGGTTAGGTTAGGTTTGAACAGCAAAACTTAGGTTAGGTTTGGATTAAACCAAAGATTGAATTAGCTGAGGTTATAGATTCGGACCAAATTAAGTTAGGTTAGGTTTGGACTGAATTAAGTTGTGTTAGGTTTGGACTAAATTAAGTTGTGTCAGGTTAGCTTTGAAAAATGAGCTATAGGAAGAAGTTTTGGTTGCCAGACATTTAGGTTAAGTTTGAGCTATACCAAAAATTTAGGATAGTTTGGGAAAAGCGAGTTTATTACGCTGAATGCTACAATTTTTCCGGCAGCACTCACATCTTCTGTGGCATGAAAAATACAAGCCATTTAAAATATGTCTAATTTGATTTTCGGTGCATTTCCCCTCTGAGTCAAAATTCTAATTTGACCACCGCGCCCACACTTGACTCTTTCTAGAAAAACTGAGCCCATGGCTCATCCCACTGTTTAGAGCCCGGAATCCTAAGAATCCGAAACTTGTCTTGTCTCCATACCAAGCCAGGCCAATCCCATCAGGCCCCTCGAATCCTTTTAACCCCCAAAACCTGGGCCGGATTTTGTGACAGTAGTGCGGTTATTTTTGGACGGGATTTGAAGATTTACGTTTGTTTACATGACGGATATGGCCGGAGAGTGACTGGGGCCTCGGGTTTGCCTATGACTTAACCTAGTCGTCGTCCCATGGTGGTCCTTCTGTCTTATGTCTCCTCATTCTCACATCCCTAAGTCTGTCAAGCCGAGTCCTAATTTTAAACTACGACGGGCCCGGTCTCTGGTTTTTGACTCTCTCTCTCGTCCTCCCGCGTCCTTATCATAATAATCCAGAAAGATGATGCAGTGTAGACATTAGGCTAAAAGCAAGTAGGACGGAGCAAAAACAGTTCCCAGCAGACTCACCAGATCCATGTCCACGTCGTGTAGGGTTAGAATTGTCCAAAGTCCTGAGTCCTCTCCGAGGATCCCCCGTAAATAGGAATAGACAGGACCTGACAACAGTAAAGCGGATTTAAAACTTAGCCTGTAGTGCCTCATGAGGAACGTACAGGCAAGGTATGGGTATAATGGTTCCAAAAACAGATTGCCCCGACCCAAGTGCCCAAATAAATATGATTGAGCCAGCCAGGCAGCCTCGATCCATTAGTCAAGGCTGGGCAGTGTCAGAACTGGATGGGCCGCCCTTTGTATGGGGCCCCAAGTCACTTGTCACATAAAAATTTCCCTACACCGGAAAAGTAGCCTGTTTTTTATGGGACTTATTATGTGCCGATAAGATCGCCAACAGGCAGGAGGGAAGAAGTGACAGGAAATCCGTCAGTGGATCAGGGAGATTGATATCTGGGAGGGTGGAGGGGCAGATGACACTATTTGCCCATAAAATATCAAGAGCGGCGGTTACTGAAACAATGTGGACTTTTTGCATTGTTGAGCAATGGGGACTGGTCTATTTCCCCTGGCCTGGAGCCTTCATTGCATTGTCAACAGGACAAGTTCTTGGGTTCCCAGGCTGTTGCGGGGTGGGGACAGGGATATAATGCAGTAATGGGCTTATTTACAGTACAGAGTCCCCCTAATTGACGGTGCCCTGGCACTCACTTAATTTTTAATGGTAATTACTATTTTACCTATAAGTCCTTTCCCATTTAAGGGAAGCACATTAGAGGATTAGAGCGTGGAGGAACCCCGTCGGGAAAGGATGCACGCGAGTTATTGGAATAGAAGGCGCCTAATCCCGACTCTTCGCTGGGGACTCTGTATAGGCCTAGGCTCGGATTTGGATTACGAAATCTGAGCACAAGATCGGACTAAAAGTCTAAAATCCGTACTGAAAATTAAATTATGGTCAGGGAGCTCTAAATTATTGCAGAAAGTTTAAATAGCTACGACACTGCAGTAATTATGAATTACATGATATGCTTAAATTAAAAATTAGTCTTATGTATTTCAGTACAAACAAATGTCGATTTCAGGTGCATCGTTAACGCCCTGTATTTGTAAAAATTCTAATTTTGGAAGCCAATAGACTACGGGAGAATCCTTTCGAATTGTGAATTCAAAATGACGTCTTATAACATTAATATTAGAGCTATTTAAAAATCAAACATGCCAAATTACTTTGAATTTAAAACGTACTACCAAGAAGCTTTACTTGCTAAATTCTGCCAATTTTTCTTAAATATTTAGAATGGAGCAATAATATCATTCCGCCAGAAATATAGTTTTTAGCTGGATTTCAAAACCCGAACTATTGTTTCAGCTGACTGATACCTAAGTTTTGTCGTATTGAAGTCCCATTAGTTGAAGCTTGTGTTAAATACTGGATTCGATTAAAATAGGTTAGGTTAGGCTTGCACCAGAAAAATGTATTCAGCTAAACTTAATTTTTTCCGCAAAAAAAAAAAACACATCTTTTATAATATCGACATCGACACGAATAGTAGCATTTTTACACAAACCAACCCCCTCCACGCTCTTTTCACTATTGTTCCCAACCCCTAAAATCTCACCAAAAATCAACAAAACCTAACCTTGACCGCCTCTAATCCCTGAAACTAACAATTATTTACACTATTCCAGCCCAAAATAAAATTCTGTCCAATTGTCACCCCTGTCACCCTGTCCCCGTATGTCACCACCCCCACCCCCACCCCCGGGTGACACAGTGCATGACACATGCCTCTCCTCCCTCTCCCCCCACTCACCTGCTTAGGAAGCCGAGGATCCTCCCACGTCACCGTTGGCCCGACTCTGGACACTCACTCTATTGCCTCGACGCCAGTTGGTCATCCGTCATCCGGGCCTGTGGCTCTGGCTGCTGCTGCTGCTACGCTCGTTGAGAGTAGAGAATAGATGTGTCTTGGGGACTGGTCGTCGGAGGAGTGGAGCGGCCGGGCTCCTTGGGGTCCCCTAGCCCCATTTGGGCCCACCAGAATCCAAATCCAACTCCCTGCCACTGCCACCACCACTCGCAAATGGCATGGGGAGGTCCAAGTGACGAATCCTAGGAGAGGGTCGTCCGTCGGATCAAGTCACAGGCACGGCTCCTAGCTCCCTCCGTCCTCGTCCAGCAGGACCAGGACCAGCACGGGAACTCCGGTCATGCGAGCCGGGTCCCAAGATTAGGATCAAGGGACACTGGCATGACAGGCGGCTTCCACTAAAAAACAACTTAAAGAGGTCCTTTTAGTCCCACCACTTCATTACTCCCACCATTAGAACTAGCTCTTGAGCCGAGGACTCCCTTTACTGTCAATTATTCCGTTTTATATATGAAATAAAGTCCCACGAGCCGAGGCTTGCGTGCCTGGCTGGTGCGGCTATGTAGTGAGCGACTGGCCTCCCCGGCAAACTCGCCAAAACTGATCAAGGGAGGAGGAAACGTTTAGTTTGGGATAAGAACCTGAGCGGATTGTAATGTTAAGTTGGAGGCTCTAGAGATACTTTTAAGTTTTCTCTCCTGGCTCAGAAGAACGGACCGAGAGGGCCTTGTTTCACTTCATCACTCATTTTCCATTCCACGTAGTAGTAGTGAGTACAATGAGTGTGTGGATCTTACGTAACGTTTACTTTTACTCTCAGCGGGCCAAGTCGATTGACTGGCTTATATTAGATCTTATATGGATGGAGGGAATGAGGCAAGGGAGATTCCGCTCTGAATTCTTCCTTCCTATGTATATGCACTACATGTACCTACAATAGAAAGCTCAAAGCTGAAAACCAACCCCCGAAAGTGCGGGGCGGGGAACATTTGCAGAAGGGCCAGAAGCTCAGGGTTTGTACGGGAAATTAAGCTCTTGTGCGAGTCCCGGCCTTTGGACTTGGACTAATAAAAGTATTCCCTTGCTAATCCCTCTTGAGAGAATGGGAAAGGCCTTGGCTCTCAAAATTAAGGACTTTCTCCAATGTGGTGCTCGGCTGGCTGCTCCTGGGAAACTGTCAAGCTCTTGGGGAGGAAATTACGCGGATCCGGCGGCTGCTGGATTGAGTATTTAGAAGCTCCGAATTCGGACATGGGGGGCAATATTCTGTTATACTGTCATTCCTCTAGGATTCCGGATTTTTCGTTTTCGGGCATGACAGGACAGGGGTCATTTTGCTTCAAATTGGTTGATTTTACATTTTGTCGAAAGGCTCAACTTACAAACTTAATTTAGCTTAATAAATACTTCTAATTATTACGATGAAGTCCATACTGAGTTTTGGCAATAATGGTTGGATCAAAAATCGGAAGCAGAAAATCTTGCCCACTGAGAGATACCTGAGAAAATCCAACCATGAATTTTTGTAAATTTTTCGGATCCAAATAAATGCGTTATTCACTTTTTAAAAAAAGTTAAAAAAAATAATAAAACAGGTTTTCATTGGTTCGTATATGTATACTGCAAGGATTTGTTTGTTGTTTTAATTGAGATGCCCCAAATTCGCCATCCAGTTGTTTACAGAAAAGCACTAAATTACGTGAACCAAGCACCAACCGAAACAGTCAAAATGTCATGAAATTTAAATACATTTTAATAAATAAAACTTCAGATTTTTTTTATTTTGTTTAAAAAATAATTTTCCTCCGACCGCCTGTAGAAACTGCTATACAAAATTTAATAATCATGCCACCTCTAAATATTTGACTTACATCCCAGCTGAAACTATAGCATATGCATACAAATTAACAGTGTGGAAAAATCAAGCCAAAACGTGTGTAACCATGAATCAGTATTTTATAGGTACAATAATATATAAATTCTAACCAGGCTGATTAAGAGAATATGTGTTCAATTTCAATGTTTAATGTGACATTTGACCCGGTGTAAAACCAAACTCGGGAGCTAGAACCGGAACAGCCTTCCATGCAGACCCTTTCCCTCGGATGTCACCGAGCGGACTGTCTTCTCGTAAGTGACTAGGACAACGTTTTCCTCTCCTCGAGCCCAGCGAGCCAGCCAATGTGACATCCTCCGCGACACGCAGGACACACTTTTTTAGTCCATTCTCAGACTCGAGCTCTGCCAGAGAATAAAACTAGATTCCCGTCCCCTTCTGTCATTCTGGAGTTTCATTCATGGAAAGGATGCTCTTATTTTGTCATCCAAATCCGCATCCGGAAACATAGTGTCCTGTCCTGGCCTGCCTCTAGTAAATATCCGTGTAGGGTCAGGTCTTGGATAAATCTCCAGTAAGAAGGAGAAGCAATTTTCCCGTTAGTTATTGTTATTATGCCATTCCCATTAGGGACCTTGGCTGCTGCTCCACAGATCCCAGGCCTTCGTTGACATTATTCACTTTTACCTGGAAAGTTATAATTTAAGGGATCCGAAGGTAGGCCGGGCTCCTTTTCCGCTGGCTTTGTTGTCTGCCCGTCGGCCTCCTTTTATTGTTTCCCTTGATTGTTGTTTTGTTACCTTCCCTTTGTCAAAGGAAGGGACCGAGGGACAGATATTATTATTGTTATCGTTTTTTGTCTTAGCTTGTTTTTCTGGCCCGTAGTGTGGGGAAGGGACGGGCTTATGCGTATGCCCCGCTATTTCCGCAAAGTAGAACCGAACTATGTAGCAATTCCGATAAATTATTATTACCTAACACTTGATGTTTACAAAAAATTCAACTATTCATTCTTCCCAATTTTTCCGGTGGAAATATAAATTTCTGTCGAAAATACAACACACTTGTTTTTAATTCATATCAAAGTTCTCACTTGAATTAAGAAAAGGTTTGCTTATATCTGAACGTAAGTGCTAGTATTGCTGCATAAAAATACTGGTTTTAGCATATTTTCAAGTTAAGGTAGAAAGTAAACTTTTATATGGAATTAATTCGCCTCTGATAGACCAAACCTAATCCAACCTATCCTAATTATAGTCTAAGAGTAACTTTGCTCAGTATGGCGTAAATTACTTTATCCTTTAAAATATTCAGCTAAAATGAATATTTCTTATGGAACAATAATATTAGGTCATACATGAGTATACTATATTGTACGCAACTTTTATTAGATTAGATAGGTTTAAAGTTAGGTTAGGTTTAAAATTAGCGCAGGTTAGGCTTGAGCCAAAAAATGTTAGGTTAGGTTTAAAATTAGTGCAGGTGCAGGTTAGCAGGTTAGGCTTGAGCCAAAAATGTTAGGTTAAGTTTAAAATTAGTGCAGGTTAGCAGGTTAGGCTTGAGCCAAAAATGTTAGGTTAGGTTTAAAATTAGTGCAGGTGCAGGTTAGCAGGTTAGGCTTGAGCCAAAAATGTTAGGTTATGTTTAAAATTAGGGCAGGTTAGCCGGTTAGGCTTGAGCCAAAAATGTTAGGTTAGGCTTAAAATTAGTGCAGGTGCAGGTTAGCAGGTTAGGCTTGAGCCAAAAATGTTAGGTTAGGTTTAAAATTAGTGCAGGTTAGCAGGTTAGGCTTGAGCCAAAAATGTTAGGTTAGGTTTAAAATTAGTGCAGGTTAGCAGGTTAGGCCTGAGCCAAAAATGTTAGGTTAGGTTTAAAATTAGTGCAGGTTAGCAGGTTAGGCTTGAGCCAAAAATGTTAGGTTAG
>JAQFZY010000053.1:0-64745 GCA_034696285.1 Hypogastrura burkilli | reverse complement strand
TAGGCGTAGGTTGAGAAATACGTCTGGAATCGTGCGTTCAGCCTAGAGTCTGTTATAATTTTATAATAGATAGAATAAAGAAGAGAAGAGAAGAAGAAGATTAAATATCAACTTTTAATTAAAGCTATTACTAATAGCATGAATATACGGACTCATCTTTGATGTTTTGTCTTTGGCAGGAGCCTGAAGTCGAATTTAATCAGAGATCTGGATCCGAGTGCCTTTGCCAATCTGTCAGAGCTCCGAGAGCTGACTCTCTCACGGAATCAATTGAGTCACTTCCCAGCCCAACTCCTTTCGCACGGATCCCGGATTGAGCTCCTGTAAGTCAACCCGATTCCATGTTCCTGGTCTACTTAGGCACACTACCCACTCAGCCCAACTTGTAGGCTGTAAACCAACGGCCCCGGCCCACGATTCCCTTTCAATTACGCCAATTCCTCATTTATCTCTTTTCCCACAAGTCCATAAAACCGCAGAGGAGCCTAATAAAATGAAGTTAGGGACAAGGCAGGAAGGGTTGGAATTTCCTATGAACGTATGAACGGAGCCCCAAGTGCCACCAACTTAAACAATTATAGGAGGAAGTTTATAGGATTTTGAATGATTTTTTGTTACTCAATATTTCCTTGAGTGGAGGGAGGCTGGATTTATGGGCTCAGATGCGCCTGGCTATCTCAACTTGGCAGTCCCTGAAAGGGAAAGGCTCTTAAATAGGAGTTACGGCCGATGCCTTTTCACAGGTGAACATTTATTAGGCCGTAAACGGGGAGCGGGGGACTAATTTTCCTCCATTAAATCTCTGAGTCTCAGTAGGAAGGCTCCAAGGCATGGGCGTTCTATTAAGCACTAAAAGACTGTTTAGGCAAGGAGCGGCTCTAAATTCGGAACCTGTCAGGCTCTAAGTAAAGCCATCATCGTAAAAGACTCCGGGTTCAAAATTCAGGCTCAATTAGCAGAATGTTCGCCTTACTAATTTTTACTACTTACTACGACTATATTTAGCCCTCGTAAATAGGCTTGCCCGGCTGCTGTTTGGTGTAAACATCCAGCGCCCTATCATATCGTAGTAGTACGTAGTAGCATCGTATTTAGATAACGTATCTACACCATCAATGTAGATATTTATCCTCCTGCATTTATCTAACCAAAATTTCGTATTTCAATTGGTAAAAAATGTTCGACATTCAACCTCAAATATGCCTGTTTTAAATTTCATTTCAGACGACTTGACTACAACAGAATCACAAAATTGGAGAAGTTTTCATTCAAGAAAAAATCCAAACTGCTTGCATTGTAAGTGAATCCTCGTCATCCGATATTATTATACAGTGATAGCTTAGAACTTAAAAACTGCCTACTTGAGTTTGCATGCTATTGTCATAGTACTTGAAATTATTGCAAATATGGTTAGAGATGGCTTGAGATCTGAGGCAGTGCCGGCCATCTTCTCATCATCCTCACCATCATACTCCTCGTCGTAATCGTCGTCTTCACCACCTTCCACCACTTTCTAGTGTCGTAGTATAAATTAAATTGACACTAAGATATAATTCATCCGTAAAATGGATCCATGTCCACCTACCACTTTCTTGAGGTCCATGGCAAAATTAGTAGCAACTCGCCCATAGCCAATACGGTTATGCCCTTTGAGTACCCCTAAGCGAATACGAGGTCTGGATTAGGAAAGTGACGCCAGGGGGGCTTTGAGATCTAGGCTTGACTTACAGCGCCCCTTCATAGTGTCCCCGGCCGACCCAATCGCTGCAATCAGGTAGTACTCCGTCGTGTCCAAATTGTATTCCACCTTCCCAGTCAAGCCGGGATAGGTCACTGAGAACTTGGGCCTCCACTGAAAGTCACAAACGAGGGCGGGCCGGTCGGACTGCTCCGCTTCCGTGTCATTGGAATGCTCAGAATAAATCTGGAGTCGCTTGTTCAGGAACGGATGATCACTCGGCCTGTCCATCTGCCAACTCAAAAAATGATAATTAAACAGCTTAAACTCAAAGCAGTAACTGGGCTTAAGTATCACCTTAAAATATTCCACTGTATAGTCTTGTCTAGTGTAGCCTCCAAACATTGACTGCCTCCCGAGATCCTGCCCTTTCCAATGGTGGTTTTGAATGCAGGCGATGAATGGAGCCTCACTCTTGATAGGGCATGATGATTGAGCATGTCATAGGTTAGTGCATAGTTAATTCCTAGGCCTTAACGAGGGGAACCCACCATTTTCCCGGTCCTTGATAGTCCGAGGGAGATGTACTCATCCGAGGCGTCGAGGTGCGTTATGAGCATTTCGGACTTGAACTTCCCGTTGACGTAGCGGACTGTGACGAGGGCGGGACAGTTGTGATTGAGGATGCAGTGGACACAGTCCTCCTGCTCCGGCGGACAGAGCTTGAGGCAGAACTTGATGTAGCCGCATCCCTTGTACACGTTACTCACTTCCCGCCGCTTACTCCGCATTTCCTGTACGGCGCAGTTTGACACTCGTTACTCACAGTTTAAAACGCAGCGGTTCCATTCGCTTACCATATTCTTGTAACGTGGGTGCGGCTTCCCTTTATGGGTAGCTACTTCCATTGAGAGGGCCAAGAAGGCCAAGGTCCCAAGAACCCAATATGATGGACTACAAATTATTGAGCCTAACATTGAAGCCTGCCTCTGGCTCAATGAATCGAAGCCTTCGATTTGTTCCAGTGATTGGGAAATTCGCAGAATCCTGCCAGACAAAAATTTTGACAAATCAAAAATCAGCCAAAGCCAAAATATATAATAAAGTATTGAAGTATTTGTTGTACTTAGAGTACACAATTTCTTTATATGTCACCCAGACTCTTCCTCTGCCCTGACAACATTTAATTTATGGACGGCATGCGCTTCGTTATGAAATGTATGTAGCCATGCAGTGAACCGTGTAATTTGTTAATGCTTTCAGTATGCTTTTTAACAAGCGCCTACAAGCATATTTGTCTTTATATTTTAGGCACTTGGGTCACAACCTCATTCATGAAGTCGACGCTGAAGCATTCTCTGGATTAACTTCTATTCGAATACTGTGAGTAGATTTCGATATACTTTTGAACATTTTGTGGTTAATTAATTGAAGACTGCTCTCACCAAAAAAATTAACTTTTTATAAAAATAATTACAGATATTATTTTATTGTAGGGAATTGAATGACAATCGGCTCACGGCTGTCCCAATGGCCCTATCTAGCCTGCCAAATCTAGAAGAGCTGTAAGATATTGCGATTTTTATTAATCTGTGACCTCTTTTAAGCTTGTTAATTTCCGTATAGGACCCTAGCCAACAATCGTATCCTCCGAATCGACGTCCCGTTCTACGAGCTCGTCCCCCAAGTCATTCTCCTGGAAATTCGTGGGAATCCGACCCAATGGATCCATCCCGCCGGCTTCACACATCTTAAACACCTCAAAAAACTGTAAGAAGTCCCCCTCTTCGTATTTTAACCCCATTTCCCTTCTAATGACAAAAGTTTGGACCACTTATTATGGCCACTTGTCGAAAAGTTAGGCCCTCCAGGAGTAACTTTTGTTCGAATTAGCTTTGGGGCGGACGGGAGCCCCTTGCCACCTCCGGCTTCAACTGGGATTTTGAGTCCCTGGCCATTAAGCATAATAATCCTAATAATCATAATCATAATTTCTTCCGCTCCGAACTCTGGCCCGGAAACAATTTTCCCCCATTAATTTCCAGGGGGAAAGTTTATACAAATTCGGGTTATTCAACTGAAGTCCGAGCTCAAAAGGCTCGGATGAGGACAGTGAGTAGAAAGTTATGGGGACTAAACTTTCTTGGTCTTGGCCACATTTGTAGACTTCTGCGGAGAAAGCGTCCCTAAGGAATTAAGTTCCATTGGCTCCTTTGCGGCTTTCGAGTTACACAACTTTTGAATGGACCTAGACTGCTACGGCTGTTGACCTAAATTCACATTTCGAGTCAGGAGAAAACAAGGAAGCTCTATTAGGCCAAATTAAATTTTGAGGCCGCAATTAAGGCCCTTCATGAAATTAACGCTGAGCCAATTAACATTGTTTTGTATGTTTCTCCTAATGTGGAGACAAGCCCAGGCTGAAGCGTTCCATGCGCTAACTTTGAGTTGAGTCTTAATGATTTCCTTCATGGGCCTCTTAATGCGGACGCTGTAATTAAGGCCCTGATTCAGGAAGTTAAGTAGACTTCGTGCTGTGTGGCCAAGGACTCAGCCGAGTGGTTCTGTCCCAGTTCCATATTTTCGTGTGAATCTATTAAGTCCAGAGCCAGCCTATGAAATCTGGAGCACGACTTCAATTTGGGAACTGAACGTGTGATGGAATACGTAATATTGAGCTGAAGTCGGCGTAGGTTCCCTTTCAGGGCTTGGAAGGTTATTAAAGGACCGGAAAGGGAATGAAAGTGGTTTAGAATTTGCTCAAGAGCTCCCAACTCCGTTCCCCTTTTATTCAACTAATATTGAAATATTTGGCTGGGATGCTCATCCGCCTGTGAAAATTGAGCTGAGATGCTCTACATTCCATCAAGAGAGCGGTCGTCCCCAATTTCAGCCACAAACCCAAGGAACTTCTGCAGATTCCCAGGCACTCCCCCTACTCTACATACAATTAAAGGGGCCACAGGCTTGTGGAATACTGCTTTGTGTCCTTAAAAGGCGCTTAAAACGAGCATCTTGCGAGCGCCAGTGCGCATTACTTCAGGCCTGAAAGAGCAAATTCTATGTAGTACTTCGATGGATTTTGGTTCTCCAGCTTCCACTTCCACTATGTTGGTTACACTCTTCCGTACATACGACGAAACAAATCCAAAACGCTAAATTCTATCAGTTCTTATCGATTTCAATATTCCTGTAGTAATCGAATTTCAAAATGTTAGATTTTGTTGAGCTAAGCTTTATAGAATCGGCCATTCTATTCCATTTTAGGCTTTTCGTATGTAAATATATGATGAAACACGAATGATTTAAATATAAAACTCCCTCTCTTCGGAATACTCTTAATTCCATAATAAAGGGGTTCAAACTTCGAATTCAACAGATGCGGAGGCTTCAATTCACAAATTGAGGAAATTTTTACGTATTTTAACCCATGCATAATGTAGATAAGGTTCAGATTTAGAAAACGTTTTTGTACCTGGTATATAACAAATATAAAAAAATATTGAGTGCTGGTTTTAAAACTGACTCTCCTTAAGAAAACTGACTGTAGAAGCTCAAGGACTTTAAAAATTGAAACAAAATCTAACACAATCCAGCATAAGCTAAGAAAAGCGCAACTCTGTGAGAGATACTACATATATGTACCTACATATATAATGTATACTAGAGAAATACTTTAATTCAGGAGAATCAACCCAAGTGCCCGTATAGTGTACTAAGTTCTTAATTGTACGACTTGTGAAAGTAGAAAGTTGTAAGTAGGTCTTACACTATACTAGGGCGGGAAAAGACAAAGTCATTCGGGCTTTGGGTCTTAACGATAAGGACAACTGTGGGACTTTAAGGATAATACAGTTAACGTTACGCAAGTCGGACGCGACCCCAGATACGGAGATGACAGGTACCCCGTAATCTGAGCCCCTATTTGCCTTAAAATAGGATCTTGTCGGACGTGAAGAATTTGACGGATTTTCCGGACTTGAATGGTACGGGCTCATTGGAAATTCTCCGTATCGACCGTTGCTCTCTCTTCGCCGTGCCTCGGAATCTCTGCTCCCTCACTCCGCGCCTCAAAAGCCTGTAAGTTCAATAAAGTTCCCTACACTTCTTTATCCCCTTGATCATCCCTTTTCTTGGGGAACTTTTTCAATATACTTAGCACTTTCCCTACTCAGACATCTGGCAGGAGGGGAAGAGGGATGGGACAACTCGGAGAGGTACGACAGGCAGGCCCAGGATATAAGGCACACTTCTCCTCTTAGCTCCACAATAAAATAAGTCCTCAACAAAATTGTCAACGGCCCTCTTCCTTATCCAGTCCGTCCCCAGTCCAACTGGGAATAAATACATACAAACTCACGTTCCGGTTCGGAATTGAATTAATAAATCTTTCCCCCCTTCATATCAGGCCTATCTTAATATATACGTGGAAATTCCATTTAAATGCTAAACAAACCCAGTAATTTCCTCTTTCAACTCCTGAGGCAATACAATGAGGCGGCCCAGTCTCTAAACTATTTGAGGGGTGCTAAGGATGGAGGGAGGCGTAGGGCCCAATGTGTCATTGGATTAGCCCCGACTTTTATTGCCTTTCCCCTGTGACGTTCAACAACTTTTCCCTTGTCCCATCACTTCCTCCAGCAGAATTGGATTCAAAGAACGGGACCCGACTTTCCCTGTAAATCTCTCTTCATGGTTTTGGACCGCCTTTCTTTGGGCCACGCACGTTGACAATTCAATGTATTGTTCTCGGGTCACATGAATGGGAACCATTGGGGGAGGCCCATGGTTGCCGACCTTAGGCAATCTTATGGGAAAAGTTAAGTAGGGCGTAGGTTGAGGCATCCTTTCACTTACTTACCATTCACTTGGATTATTGTTACAGGGATCTGAAGTCCAATCGCATTTCCACCATGCTGGAGCTCAGCGAGTGCAGGGATCTTCGGATTTTGTAAGTTACACTGAGATGCAAATTAGTAATTAATGTATCTATTTGCATATAGCGGAGTAATTATGATATTGCTTCCATTTTTCATGCCAGAAAAATACTTAAATAATCTTCATTCAGCGGAATTCATGCCCTATGTGTCAAACCAAACATAGTTGTATCTAATCTAATAACCGTACTTTAGATTTGACTAATATGGCTTCACATAATCAGCGACCATTAAGACTATCGAAGCTAAATCCCATGTTAATTTAAATAAAACCTACCAGATTCATTTAACTGCCAGTAGATACGCATTTCCGACTTTTTTTCCATTTGCCTAAAACTAATCTGAGCTATCCAAACCGCACCTAACCTAAGTTGTCCTAAGCTCGACCTCTACCTAAGTATTAAGTTATGTTTCGGGTGCATATTTAAAAAACAATATGTCGTTAAATATAGCATACGAAAGTTTGGATTATCTTTAGGTAGGTAGTTATAGAGCTTAATAACTAATAACAAGCCAGTACATAAACTAACAGAACTAACGACCAGGCATTTGAATTTTCTGAGAAAATATATGTTTTGCGGTATGAAATTTTATTTCTTCCAATCTTCACCTTTACTTATTTTGTGATACATACAATGTACTTCCAGAGACCTGAGCATCAACCAGATTGAGGACCTCGGGGAAGGCTCCTTTGAATTCCTGTCCAGCCTCCACGACCTTCATATAAGCCGGAATAGGCTGAGGTCGATCACCGGGAACACGCTCCTAGGCCTCGGCGTCCTTCGAACACTGTAAGTAATATATACAGCTTAGGTTTCTTCCCAGCTTAGGTCCCAGGACTCAGGCGCTTTTTCCTATCCTTCCAGTGACATGAGCTACAACAACATTGATGACATTCATCCCGAGGCTTTCTTCCCAGTTGAGAAATTGGAAGATTTGTAAGTTTCCCCATTTCCATTTTTATTGGCTTTCACGCCCGCCGCTGACCAAAACTCGTAAATATGAGCGGAAGAGAGACTTTCCCCGTAAATACACTTGGAGAAACTTTCACTTTCCCGAATAGTCCTCCATGTAGTACCTACACATAAAGTTTGAGAGTGTCTTTCTATTTACGGAGCCTAATGTATCGTGTCATGTTTTATTTTCTGGCTATTGACCCCCTGGCCTCTCTGCGTGCTCCTATTGGGAGCATGGACTTCTCGACACTTGGTTTCCGCCGTCAATTGTGTATATGCTGAGTTTAAGCCAATAATTAGGGTTTTTATACTTAAATTAATGTTACATTTAATCAATAAGGTCAATTTTAGGGTTGGGAATAGAAAGAGTTAGTCATTGATCATGATTCAGCTATTTTAGGATTTAAAAAAAACTAGCATTAGGTAAGTTAGGTTACGTTACGATTTATTCAGCTGAAATCTGTTTTCACGGGTTCACTATAGTCTATACACTTCAGTATTGTTTCCACTAAAAAAATATAATTATTCTGTAAATTGTGTAGATATTGGCCACTAGGAGCTATAGTATAAATGAAATTATTGGCGATTTTGTTTCTGGCAGCTGCAAAGAATTTAGTTTACTTTTCTCTACCTTAAATATGAGGTACAAACAACGAGAACACTAACTTAAATGCAATTCAATACTTTGGGTTAGGCTATACTTTACATATTAATCCCTATCAAGCCAAGTTACTATTGTTTGTTCAGATTAAGTTAGGTCAGGTTTGAAGCCCCACCTGCATGAATCGAAGTTGCTATGAATTCTATAGCTTTTTCCTACACAAATAGATAGATGAACTTGGATTGACCATTCTACTTGCTAACTAGCACTACGATATGATTTTGGCCTGGTCCAGATCTGACGGAGAACCTGTCTCTCCTAAGGCCTCTTGATGATGTTGATTGTAGGAATCTGGGGAACAATTTGTTTGCGGAACTTCCCGCGGCGGGCCTTGAGGGAGTCGTCCATTTGAAGACCTTTAACAATCCGAACCTGCGGGAGTTCCCGAGCCCTGATTCCTTTCCCCGCGTCCGCACACTCGTCCTCTCCTACGCCTACCACTGCTGTCAGTTCAGCTCTCTGAGGGTCACGGCTGTCCACCCCAACTCTGACCTCACGTCCTCCCTCCAGGAAGACGTCCTCTATCCCACAGACCGGGACTTTGACTCCGCCCTATCATCCCTCAATCTCTCGGAATTATGGCCGGGACTCGGTAAGCTATGCCGCCACGCTCTCACCCAATATTTTCATTAGGCCCTCTCAGCTGAGTTCCGATTCCGACGTGGCCCATAATCTACACGAGACAGAATAAATCCCGGCCCACTTTGTGTCGGCTATATGGTTCAATGAGTGGGGCTCCAAACTTATTTTGGAGCTTCATATCTACTAGTCCCTGGATTTTTTCCCAGACTTTCTTTCTCTATAAATAATGGGAAGTGGACAGAGGAGTTCTAAGGATAACTCGATTTGGGCACCGACCTACAATCCCTTTGTCTCTATTACTGTCTTATCTCCGTCGGATTGGATACGCATTGTTTTGGGGGACAGTCCTTGTCTCTATACTTGAGATAAACTGTTTGAGCATTAAACATTAGTTCCCTCCTAAGCTTCCCAGGCTCCAAGGAAAAGGATATTCAATTTAGGGTTTCCAAACAACCAAGACACTCAATAATGCGGTACTACTTTCCTAGCGGTAGGGAGGAAGTAGTAATATAAATTTTACCGGGAAAAGAGACTGTACTGTCAACTGTAATTATATCAGGGATGGTTGTCATACAAAAACAAATTAATTTCGCTGATAATTAGTTTCTTCACAGGTTTTATTTTGCCACCATGTAGAATTAAAATTACAAAACAGGCCAAATTTCTAAAACTCATTTTTCCGTCGGATTTTTGCGCACAATATGTGAAATTAGAAATATGAGGAATATTTAAATCCTCCCCAAGTAATTCGAAATCTCTCAACAATTCAATCAGATTTCCTCGCCAGTCTTGAAATATTTCGAATTCTAGCGTTTTAATTTCGTTAATTATTCTAAAATAAATCATATTTTGCTTATACTAAGTTTGAAAAGATTTGTTAGTAATTTGATGTAATTGGTGAGGAAATCTGTTTAAATTGGTGAGGGATTTCGAATTACTTGGTGATAGTTGAAATGGCAGCCTAGAAATATTATGTGTATCAATGTTTACTTTGGTTTCTCAAAATACAGAAACTTTGGATTAGCATTGAATTATTCCATGTAGAAATAAATATACCGCTAAATGGATGAAAATCAAACAAAATTACTAAAGTAAAACCGACTAGAACTAAGCCTATTTCAGTTACAACGTCTTTTATTGCCTTTGTTGCAACTACATCTCAGAACTACTGCCCCTGCCAAAACAAAAGTCGTGTCCATTCATTGGCTAGACATTTTAGATATCCGCTTTCATATTGACCCAGCATACTATGTATGTACACACTTTCCGATACGGAATAGCCCGAATTAGGTTATTTCGACTGCTCGCCATCTTAACAACCTGGACCATAAAGCCCGTCATAAACATGCCCTCCCCGCTTCCCAACATGAAGGAGTAGTGGATTGAACCAGGCCGATAAATTAAGTGATTCCAGTTCCGAAATAAAACGTTTCATGCCGTTTTTCCTCTCTATATTACATTTATAATGGGACAATTCAAAAGTTTCCTTCTCCTTTGGAGGCCCATGTAGTGTAGTGCACTAAAAATATTAATGCTTCCTGAATTTATTTTATTATTCGGGACTCTGTCCGGCCATAAAATAATATGGACGGACTTCTGGAGCCTCCCCGTTAATGCTAACAACTTCCTTTCCTGCCCGCTAGCCAACTTCTCGAACCAAGGAGCCCTGGCCGAGGACTTTATGCGGAGCTTTGCCGGGACCGACGGGACAACCCCCGACCCCTTCTCTGCCGCCGAGGGTGGGAATGACTTATACGCTCCACGTGTCAACCACCGGGATATCCAGTGCATTCCGACCCCGGGTAAGCTCCTAGCTATTAATATAGTTATTTTAGACGCGGGGGAAACAGGAATGATGATGGGTCCCGAGGGCCTTCTTTTTTCCCTTTCAAATGAAATGAGCCACTGTCACACACGGCCGAATTTATAGCCCGGACCAACCAGCTCATAATAATACGGGGCCTGATACTCTGACAGTCTAAAGGCAGGAGCACTAATGATTGGGGCCTATAAATCCCCAGTCGCCTGACTCAGATCTATGATTCGAATTGATTCTTATGTGGGTTCCTATGCCTTAGGTCCTTTCCTGCCCTGCAATGATTTGTTCGACTGGTGGACGCTCCGATGCGGGGTCTGGATCGTCTTCCTCCTGGCTCTCATGGGAAATGGGACAGTTGTGTTCGTGCTCATATTTGCACGGACCAAGATGGACGTTCCCAGGTTCCTGGTCTGCAATCTGGCCATAGCCGACTTCTTTATGGGCGTCTATCTGGGTGCGTTGCTGGTAGATGTGTACTAATGACGCCGCATGGGAGTCCAGGCAGAGGGAATTTATCATATTCCGGATTATTTGCATACCTCAGGATTCCTGGCCGTCGTGGATGCTGCAACGCTTGGCGAGTTCCGAAAGTTTGCCATTCCTTGGCAGCTATCGACGGCCTGTCAGACTGCGGGATTCCTCGGGGTCCTCAGCTCGGAGCTCTCCGTCTACACGCTTGCAGTCATTACGATGGAGCGCCACTACGCAATCACGCATGCAATGCATCTCAACAAGGTAGGCCAATGTTATTCCTCTCTTTGAATAAGAGTTATTTCGCACCAGCAAAGATACCGATTTTTCCAGGAAATTCTTAGTTCAAATGTTTTGTAAATTGCGGTTATTTTTGGTTACATTAAGCCGTGTTAACTGTTCTTAGACAAGATTGGGCTAGGCTAGTTTTAGAGTACAAAATGCAAAATCATGTTTTTTTTTACCGCTAAAAGCTATTCCTACCGGCATGAAAAATACCAGCCAGTTGTTGCATCTTTCTCTATTATGCTTGACCTACTTTTTCGTCCCGACAGCGGCTGTCCCTGCGCCATGCCTCTTACATAATGGTCCTCGGCTGGTCATTCTCCCTCCTAATGGCCGTCCTGCCGCTCTTTGGAATTTCTGACTACCGCAAGTTTGCGGTCTGCCTTCCCTTTGAGACCGGGGACGCCCTGAGCATGAGCTACGTCGTCTTCCTCATGTTCGCCAACGGGGTGGCCTTCACCATCCTAATGGGCTGCTACCTCAAGATGTACTGCTCGATCCGGGGATCCCAGGCCTGGAACTCCAATGACACGCGGATTGCCAAGAGAATGGCCCTGCTCGTTTTCACTGACCTCCTCTGCTGGTTCCCAATCGCGTTCTTCTCACTCACGGCCGTCTTTGGGCTCCAGCTCGTATCCCTTGAGGAGGCCAAGGTCTTCACCGTCTTCATCCTGCCCTTCAACTCCTGCTGTAATCCCTTCCTCTATGCAATCCTCACCAAGCAGTTCAAGAAGGACTGCGTACTCATCTGCAAGGTACCTATTGTCCTTTTATTTTCGGGTACCCGCAATGAGCATTTATGGAATTTTGAAAGCGGAATTGATTTTCATGTTGCAGGCAATTGAGGAGTCACGCGTGACGCGCGGGATCGGGAGATGCCGAAACAGTTCTAACTTCAGTAATCGCCAGACGGCCCCGAACACGGGGAGCCTGGTTGAGAAATCATCCCGCGACGGGCAGCCCTGCATTTGTCACAATGGGTAAGACCGGCCTCGGCCTGGCCTGTAGATTGGATTGTAGTCCACCTAATGGGACCCTTAAACCCGGATTCCCGGTTTCTTAACTCTTTGTGCAAGCAGATTACATCCGGCTAGAGACATGAACGGGAATGCCAAGTATCGATTCATCCCTGCCCCGGAGAGATGGAGTAGTCGTTATGGACCATTAGGCCGCTTCATCTCTCGTTATGTTCTCTGTCAAAACAATAGTAAAGAAGCGAATCGACAGGCAAGACCTCTTCTTCTTTTAATAGTCTCATTCCCCTCTCTACTATTTACACAAGCCCCCAGCCCAGCCTCCATTCACATCCTCCGGCTCCCTTCCATTTAATTTAACTATCAGCCCATTTCAAAGAATTCCCCATTTTCTGCCAATTGACCTATTAGGCTGAAATAGGGCTTATAGGAGAAAGTGATAATTTTGGAAGGGGAAAGTTAATGGGTTGGAGAAAGCGTGGAGGGCGTAGGACGTATGTTCTAATTTACATACTTTGTGACTCAATGAGGCTGAGAATGCCCCATTCCAGCCTACTGCTGCAGCCCAGGCCTAAACGATCAGGCATCAGGAGGCTAAGTGTTGGAGCAACAGTACCCTCATTTACTCCCATTATTTTCCCTTTTCTACGTTCCACCTCAATATGACTCCCATTAAAACTAATACTTTCTCTTGATATATTTAGTTACTAATATGTAGTATGGTGCTGTGTAGGCGAGAGACGACTACAGAATGCGTAACGTCCGACGTTACTTGTACAATACGGCCAACGCGCCGAACGGTGCGACGGATCCTGAGAAGCACCAGCGTCATCCCTCCGTCTCTAGTGACAATTTCAGTTCCTCCAGATCCGACTCTTGGCGGGTACAGGTACGAAGGCAGAGCACTTTGTGCATGGAATCCCACCACATTGGAGTTTAATGAAATTTAGTGGGATTTAATTAGGCAGCAATTTTTGTTTTTTATCCCACTTGAACGAAAGGGTAACACAATGGGATCCCATTATATCACACAAAGTCCAAATCCCCCAAAATCATACTAAATCAAAATCCCCCCAAATCCAATTGAACCAGAATTGCAAATAATCCAACACAATCCCTCAACAAAATACTAAATCCTATTAAATCAAAATCCCAAAAAATCACACTAAATCTCCATCACCGAAAAGGAGAGTAAATGCAAGTGAATCAAATTTCTATAAAATCACGCTAAATTCCATTAAATCACAGCTCTAAATAATTGAACTAAATCCCATTAAATCACGATCCGCTAAATCCTACTAAATTCAGCTCCAAATAAATCTCACTAAATTCCATTAAATCACAATTCGAAATATTTAATCCGAATAAATCCTATTAAATCAAAATAAAAAACAACAACACTAAACCCCATTAAGTCACAATCTCAAGAAACGACTAAATACCAATAGATTAAAATCCCAACAAATCCCACTCAGTCCCATTAAATCACAATCCCAATAAAATCCGACTAAATCCTATGAAATCACAATCCCAAAAATCCCACCCAACAAGTTTAGGTCCAAGTCCAAACCATGTACCCTATGTCAGATCGAACTAATGAACCCTGTAATAATTTTGGTTTTAGGGGAGATGCGGGATCCCGCTCCGCCTGTTGGAGCCCCGCCGCCGTAACTCCTGGGCCGTGACTCGTAAGCCTAGTCAGGACTCGAACCTCTCTAGCAGTCGGAACGACTCCTCCGGCACTTCCAACTCCACGGCCACTTGGAGACTCTCACGCTCAAGTGTGTCAAGTGATGCGGCGAGTCATTCGGGGGGTGGGAAGTCCTCAGTTAAGAAAACAATTGGGCCCGGGCCCTCCGCCATTACCTCAACAACCACTGCCATCATTTCTAATGTCTCCACACATACGACTTGCCCTCCACTCCAGGCCAGTAGTCCGCTCCTGCCCAGGCAGGCCGAGGCACGGAGACCAAAGACACTCCACTTTCTAGAAGAAAGTATCCAGCCCGCCCTTCATCAGCCCAGCTCCACTAGGAAAAATAGCTGTAAGAGCCTAGTAGGGAAGGACGAGGTCACTATCATTGATGATGATGAGGTGAGTGCCAAGATTGCCACCAATCGGCCCCGCCTCGTTCGCCAGTCAGCCTTTTTCTCGGACGAGGTCGTGATTGAGCCCGAAGTCTGCCCTGTCCACGGATCCCTCATTCCGGGCACCTATGATGACGAGCATGAGGGGGCTGGAGTCATATCTGACCTTGAGGATGTGGAAGAGGAGGAGGAGGAGGACCTTGTTGACCCAACGAGTCCCATCCTTAGAAAGTACTCCGCCGCAGCAGGTGGATCTAGTCCCAACGGTACCAGTGCCAGTATTACGTCGAACAGCGGGAATCCCTACAGTATTGCTCTTGTGATCCTCCCAAGGCGCCTGAGCACCATTTCCTCCCGTGACACGACCTCGATTCAGAGCAGGGATGAGGTCATGCTCGGGAGCAGCAATGGTCCGGAGTCTAGTGCTCAGGGCTCCTTTCGAGGCAGGCGCAAGATGTCGGAACAACCGGTCCATCTCTATGTCCTACCGCCAGGGAGCGTTGTGAACAGTGCAAAGTGGCATAGTATGTCCAGTGTTGAAGGGACCAGTAGCCCGGTTCGACCTCCACCTGACCCTGAGGAAAAACCTAATACAACGAATGACGACAAGGTCGAGCGCCGGGTGTCATTTCAACTGGAAGCAGGAGGCCAGGTTGAGGCAACAGAAGAATCTCAGAATCAGGATGCTTTAGCTTAATAACTACTAGAATTTTATACCACACTTTCATGAGTGCTTGCTATATGCTTATTGTATTTTTTTCTAGAAACCTTTTGATTTTATGAAATCCGCGAAATAGACTACCTAGGATAAATGTTTCATGTACTCACCACATAAAATGCAACTGTGATATTTGAGGGAGGAGGTGCTTGGCTGGAATGGAAGTTCAACATACAAATAGTAACTCTGATCCTTTGTGCCAAATATGATAATTAAGCTGAATATCAGTTATATTTATATGTAGGCAGCTTTACCTGTAACGACCGTCACAAAGTAATCCATGAGTACCTCACTAGGAAAGAACCTCTGCCATAAGCTCTAGCATGATTACCTGAGCCCTGAATGTTTGACCTGTAATACTCAAAGTTGTGTCAAAGTTGATGAGAATACAAATAATTTATTAACCAGGATTTATTCCGTATTTACCTACAAATAAAGCAAAAATTAACCAGTGTTCGTTTAGCATGTTTGTTTGGATTTGGAGGCATCAAGGGGTTGGAACCGGACGGTCAACTTGGAGGACTACACCAACACCATTCAGCCTGTATCCCGCTGTAACACAAGCCCGTAAATTCCGTTCACAGAGGCTATTGTTATATGACCCAAATATTGTGCCGAAGGCATGACTGTATTCACCCGCATTTTTCCTGCACGAAATATGAATACCGAAAATATTAAAATTCGATCTTTCAAGATGGTAATAATTTCGTTCCGGAACAAATATAGATTCTACCAGAATATTCCCAATCCATTGTTAATTGCATTGAATTGGAATGGTTGGCTGTGATAAAAAAGTTTAGTTTTAAAATTGCTTTAACTTGCATAAGATAAGAATCCCTAGGTTAGGTTTAGCCGAGCACTCTACAATACAGGGAAAATATATTTTGTTTCCGGCATAAAAGTTCATGTCACTTTGAGACTGACTGGTATCATTGTAAAAATTACGAGCACTTACCATCGCTTTCCAAAGCCAGAGAGAAAGTCCTGGTTGAACTGATCCCGAATGAGATAGGTAAGTATTGTGGAATTCTTATTCCGATCCAGAAGATGGTTGTAGCAGTATGCATAAGAATACGCAAATATCCACCAAATCCCGTCCAGAACATCGTCTTTCCAAGTATATGCCTTATCACTTGGGTCAGCGTATGGCGGGATTTGAAGGGTTCTCCCGTGTCCAGTTAGCATCTCCGTGATCTGTTTGAGACAATACAAATATAACGGCTCATTGGGAAGTCCCAAGAAATGGTTATACTTACTTCCCTACTTCCTTTCAGTCTCAACGGTTTGGCTTTGGCATTTGCACAACACTTTTCCAGACCCTGGATGACCCCTTTCCATTCCGCCTGGGAACCTGTATAATTCCTACCGATCCTTGTCTCTTTCTTGAGTAGCTGATCCGAGTAGAAATAGTAGAGTTCCTTGATGATGTTAACGTAGCCTGCCGGCACATATGCTGGAGAGCAGGAGCGTTGGAGAATTGTGGCCATTAGGTCCAGCACTCTTCTCTTCCAGAGGATCCGCTCTTCCAGCTCATACTGGTTATGGCCATTTTGGAAGTTTCGGGCGAGGCTCAGGCCAAGGAGTTCCATGGACTCTTCAACGGTCATTGGGCCATCTACATTGAACTCTCGGCTACCCTTTGAGGTCTTACTGGAGTTTTCCTTGGCATCCATAATTTTAGGATTCCTTCCTTGACAGGCATAATCCATGTAAGGGATTTGGAGGAACGCCGTAGCAACTGAAAGAATCAGACAGATATCAGCAGACATAAATACATAATCCAAGTACTGAATTGCTACTAGTAGGTGTAGGTACGTACCTGATAATAACCATGTCGATATTACCAGAGCCAATATAATTCGATTTCCCGAACTAAAATACATATTAAATACATATATTCAATACAAGTATATATTGAAAACGCATCGTAGTATCGTAAATCGGATGAAGCGAGATGCACACGTTAGAAAGCTTAAAGTTTTCAAACAAGTACTTGGAGCTCAGAATCATCCTTAGCTTGTGCAAGCAACATCATACTTTATTACAAAAAAAATAGACACCAATAAGAGACGAGAATACGACATAGGACCTATGGAATGGTATTACTGGTATTGACGTAGGACGATAACCATAACATTACATGGCACCTACACTTGGTTTATTGTGTCTCCTGGCTTCCTGCCAATAATTGAAACTAACTTTTATCATTACGAATGAAGATGAATTCACACTCACTTTGCTTAAAGGCACTCTCAAATGTAATATCCAACCACCCTGACTCTAAAACCTGACCCGAAAATAGGTTAAATGAAGCCATATTGTAAATACATTTAAATGGGACGCCTAGCATACTGCCGGTGGACAATATTAGCCGCTTTAGTGTTCCAACGTGAGATAATCCTATAAAACATTATGAAATAGTATTTAATACATGTTAACAATTCATAACTATACGATCGATAAGCAAAACGCAAATAATTTTTCCTGTAGTTATTGGAGTAACCCTCGGAGTACTTGATCTTGATGATGAAGCAGTATCCACTGAGACAGGTAAATGCAGGTACTCTGTCTGCCTTGATCGGGGAAAACGGTGTAACTGTATTGTCAATTTCAGATTCAGAACAGGAAAATGATGCTTCCGGAGAGTTGGAGGAAGATACCTCAGGAATTAACCGGCTAGAGATCACGCTTTCAGAAGACCAAATTGGGATTGATGCCAAGACTCATTTTACAAATGCGCTATTCACCCTTGCTGTTCGAACTTGCGGAAACGTTGATAGTACTACCTACATGACGATTGTTCAATCATTAGTCACCGGCTATTGGTTGAGGCGACTGAAGGTCAAGAGTGACAATCTTGACTACTTGCACTACAAGTCCTCCCTGGAAGCTACAACCCAAGTATTGCACAGATGTTTGGAAACTGTGCCGATAATTCCCAAGCCAGCCTCGGTAAGTTGACGTACGAACTACGAGCCACGACTTACGACCCCGTGATGAGTAATTATAATTATCATTTATGGGCCTTCATCTTGATTAGAAGAACGTGAGCTACGATCCGCAGGACTCCTTCACCATTCATGTCAACTTGGAAGCCAAGGAAAGCCTCAAAGATGAGCTAAGACGGCAGACAAGGCGTAAATGCATGGAGGTTGAGGAATACCTCAAATCCTTCCCGATGCCCCTCGAACTCAAACAGTTGGTTCAGACTCTCTGGCATGTCTTTACAATTAACTATGCTGGGTGCGCGGCAGCGTATCGTGCTCCATACGAGCCGGCCCGTCTCTTCGTATTATTTCAGACGTTTCTTCTGAATCCCCTGGTGCATGAATGGTAAGGTGTACCTAGTACCAGAAAGATTGTATTCGTGTTATATATTTGTACTGCCTTCAAGGAATAAGCCGAACGATACAACGCGTCAAACCGCCGCTGAGCTGCGAAGGTTCAACAATTACACGAGAAGTTGGGATCGTGATTGGATTCGGAGCTGTGCTCAGTACGTCTACATAATATCTCCGATGGATACAATGCCATGCTTTGAAGTCATACCCGAGGACAACCGGGATCCCTTTCTCTGAGCCGCTTCCTGGTCAATTTCTACAGTAGTAATAGTGACGTTAAGCTGGCAAGATCATCTCTATATCGAGCATAAAACTGCATTATTGATATTGATCCCCCTTCGCCTTTACGTGAGAATAAAACCGTAGTGCATGCAATTACTCTAATGTTCCTCCTATATTGATCAAACTTGGAAGGTGACTTTCCTACTTATGTGCATCGGCAATGCATCAAATATGTTCTGGGTACAAGAATCAGAACAATTTTTCCATCCTGGCAAACATACCCATTCACCTTCGTATGCAGTAGCATATAACGGAAAGGTGAAACAGACTAGTGGTCTTCACTAAGCAAAAGTTTGCTTTGATTGAAAATACAGTATTATGTAAAATCTAATACCTGATTCGAAAGTTATACAAAATGACGGAAAAGAGAAGAGCGGAAAGTGACGCCCGCCTAGAATACTTGTATTCCTTTCTAGCCGAGGCAACGTCCCTACCGAGAGTAGAAGTCTCAGAGCAGATTCATAATGCGTCACTGGTAAGATGTCCAATACGACAAAATGTATTATAGCGTGTATGTACGTTTAAAAATATTATTTCGTTTTAGCCGTCTAAAATCCACGCATTTTTCCAACCAAGGGGCCCCTGCGTCCTGTTGCTTTATTATCAAGAGGACGCCCCGGAGGCCCCGTCAGAACAGGTGAGAACAAGAGGTCAAGGTCACGTCTCTTTCGCCGTCGGTCAATTACGCACCATAATTAAATTGTATTCTAAAAGATACCGTGCTCTCAAATCAACTGGTTCAACAAAATTGAGATGATTGAACTATTAATTTAATCTCTTTAAAGCCGACCAAAGGTACTCGAGGTAGCCCACCGAAACAACTTGGCTCCTCTGCAGTTGCAAAGAAGAAGACTCTGTTCTGGACGGACGGACGGAGTAAGACGCTGACTGGAGTAGGGATATTCTACCTCAGAATAGGCCTACTTAAGCCCATCACGGAAGAAAATTACACCAAGGTAAGCAGTTTACAATACTAATCCAATTAGTTTCTGGCTTAAAATCCTGGCTCTAATGCTGCGCCGTCCGACGAAATTAGGAAATTATGTGCGGCCGAATCGACGGGCGGAAGCCGGGCACAATGCTGAGAACGATTTTCAAGACGCTGGAGCATGTGTTTGTGCCGTGCCTTCTGGCCATCGCCTACGCTCCTCGTGAGGAGAGCGAATACGATTCATCTGTTCAGAATGCTGTACGTGAGCGGCTCATCCCGGCTCTGCGCTCCTTCTCGTCCGCCATCAGGGTCTGGGAGGCTGTCCAAGTGGAGTACGACACGCTCATGGAGTCATCTCGCCTCTTTTCCGGACATGAGACCGTCGAGGAGCTTCGTATGGAAATTTACATATTTTGAAAGGCTCTGATTTGACTCGACCCAAAATAAAACCGAAAGTATTTTAAAGTAAAACTAAATTCCAACAATGCCTACCGACTTTGTACTTTGACCAAAGTTTCTTCCCAGTTGTCCAAAGTCTAAGTTAAGCTAAACTACCAAACCCTAACATTGCTGAACTTAGGTGAACGGGCTTAAATATCTTCGATGTGCTTACCTACGAATTTCCTAAAGTCCTTGAAGTATACTGAATTATCGGTATTTTATATAGGCCGGATTGCAAAGACACCGGCCAAGCTGGAGATTCTCGAGCGGTTCATGCGGAAGTGGAACACGATGGTCTCCCAAATTGTGCTCGAGTCTGAGCGACTCCGGAAAGAACTTGACAGCAATGGACCGCAGGATGAGGTCGAGTATTGGAAACTCCGGGCCTCCCGCCTGGCAGTCCTCCACAAGAAGATCCACTCTGGTGAAATGAAGTTTACGATATTCTGCCTCCAAGTGGCGGGGTCGGATGCTTTGAAGGTCTGGCGTGGGCTGGACCAGAAAGTAACTTTCTGCTTCACGGAGGCCAAGGATAACTCGGCCTACATTGACAGGATTGACAAGATCTGTCACGCCCTCTATTTGGACAATCCCGTGAGGATCCAGGGGGACACGCACTGTCTCCTCCAAACGGTCATGATGATTCAGAGCACTTCCATGTACTACAATAGCTCGGAGAGGATATCGCATTTGCTGGTCAAGGTAGGCCTGTGTAGGAACATTATGATCAATGCACGATCATGCATTTAAATTGCAATACAAAGATTATGTACGATAAATCCAGATCACGAATCAAATGATTCATCGGTGTAAGGAATATTTGACGAACAGCGGGAAGGCTAGCCTCTGGACTCAGAACCGTCCTTCCGTTCGCCAGAAGATCCTTGAGTCTCTTGAACTGAACAAGGCCTACAAGAAGTCCTATAAGCTGAATTCAGAGAAGAGCCGAGCCCGGCGGCGGGCCGACTTCTGTATCAGCGAACACTTTGTGTTCGGAAAGTTCAACGCCTTTTGTGACCGGCTCCGGAAGATCCTGTCCGTCTTTGATATTCTGGACGGCTATCAGCGTCTCTTCGAGACGCATGTCTGTGGACTCCTTTGGGATGACTCTCTGGAAGAAAAGGAGAAGGAGTTCAAGGGCCAAGTCAAGGAGCTCGTTGAGAAGGAATACAATCACCTGGACTACAGGAACAAGGACATTGACAAGGACTACGATGCCTTCATTGAGCGGACGCAGGAGCTGAAGCGGGTTCTGGGCCGAATGATCGAGACCAATTACCATAACATATGGGAGAGTCCACAGGCTATCAAGTTTCTCAAGAGAATTGAAGAGGTCTCGCAGCTGGTAAGCAGCAGAATATGAAATCTCACAGAGGGACATTTTAAACTTTAACGTGTAATTATATTCCAAGGTCCCTGAAATTGCGACAGTGGAGGACAAGTATGATCGAATTTCCAAGTACTTTGCCAATCAAATCCGAAGCACACGAAAGAGCTTTCATAAGAATTGCTCCAGAGTCCAGCCGCCGAGAGGGATGCCCCCTGTCGGAGGTTGGCTTAACTGAGCGAATTCGAATAGTTCAAAATTTGGTCTCCCACAGAAATACATTGGAATCCCGTGATTTTTCAGGGAAAATAATGTGGATTCGATCTATGGTCCTCCAATTGGAATCATTCACAAATGACTTTGCCTCACATGAAATCCTGCGTCAGCTCCCGCAGTACAAAACTCTCGTTAAGGAATACAACATGTTTGCTCTGGAAGCCGTCACGTATGAGCTTCGGACGCTCAAACGCTGGAAATCTGAAATAAATGTGAGGAACATGTAGCCTTCAAACTCAACTTCTAAATTTGATAATATTATGTGCTGGTTTCATTCTAGCTTGCTTCAATCGAAGAACCCTTGAAGGAGCCCTTACTTGCTCTTGACGCAAATGATCGGTTGATCGTTAATTTGAACCCTACCGTTGAGTCAATGATTGCTGAGGGTAGTTAGACAAAATAGTATTTGCGCCCTCTGTCAGGCCTCTTTTGGACTTTTTATAATATTTCTTGAATGGACAGGTGACTGCTTGGTAAAGCTTGGGATAGAAATTCCTATACCTACGAAGATCCTGTTACTGAAGACTTCCCACTTCCGATCTGTCACCGATAAGCTGGATGTAAGCTGCTCCTGCATTATACTGCTAGATGCAATTTTACAGGTAGCTGCATAATGTCTGATTACCAGATGCTCCTGGACCGCTTTGAGTCAGCAATCCAGAAAGTTGCCAAAGAAGTTCGACCGTTCCTATTTCCCTTAATCTTAAGGCTCGCAGCCATGTTCCAGCCCGCCATGACCTCACTCAATTGGACGACCCCACTGTGGGAAAACTACTTTAGGAACTGCCTGAAGGCCATCACTGACTTTGGGATATTGTCATTACAGTATGATTATGAATTCTATCCAATATGGAGTATTAGCAGATGCCCCTTAGATCCTTAACTTGCTTGAAACAGGGTCATGGACATCTTCGAGTATCAGATCCAAGGTACCTTTTACGACATGGAGCAAGTGGTTCTGTGCTCCGAGTTTGAGAAGCTACCCTGGTCCCTGGACGACTTTCTGGATCGGAATTACAAGAGCATTCGTGATGGGGCCACGGAACTTCATACTAAGAGCATGGAAGCCAGAGACCAAGTTGATGAGCTCATTGAGCAGATCACTGAGGCCGGGCAGAATCTTGGATTGGAAATTATTGAGGACTTTGCTCTAGAGAAGCGGAGTCCAATTCTAGCTGAAAGTAATATCCCTAAATTACAATAATTCCTTGTCCGCGCATAGTTAGAGTATATAGTTAGTAAACTAAATTCTGGCCTCAGTTATTGCAGCTACGGCCAACATCCCAAACTCCCCGGACAAGAGCCCCGAAAACTCCGGATCCGAAGCCTTCAGGCCCACAGTTGACCCCGTTGGCTACGGCTCTCCTGGGAATCAGAGGAATCAAACGGACTGGGCTCTGGCCGATAAGCTATTTGACAACCCGCACTTGCTCCACGGGATCGTGAATGGGAAGTGGACCAAGGAAATCAAGGACATGGCCAAGAACTGCAATGAGGACGTCAAGTACTTCTTCTCCAAGCAAATATTTGAGATTGTGGTCAAAATAATTAAGACGAGCCTGAGTCTCCTAAGGCGACGTTTTGTGGGGGCAAAGATTTCCAAGGGCCTTCACATTGTGGCCCTTCCAGGTACTTAAAAATAATAATTTACATTAAGTGAGTCTGAAAACAACTGTAATCTTTGTTGTAGTGCCGGAAGGCATGGAGAACTCCACGTTCACTGAGGATTCCCCCGTATTCATCCTGGAGACCCAGCTCCAGGGTTCTACGGTGATCATCAAGCCAACCATGGAGCAGATCCAGGAGGCTATAACACAGATTGGGCGAGCCATTGTGGCATCAGCAAAAGGGATCGGCCAATGGCAGGCCTACATTCCGGAAGGGACCGATCTCCATGCTCATCCAATCAATGAGAAGAAAGCTCGACGAAGGCTCCTCTATCGGGGACTATCACAGGATAGGGCAGGGCCCAGGTACCAACACTACAACTACTATGCTCAAGTCTGTGAGAGCAAGGAAGTATCCAAGTTTACATCAGCCTTGGCAAACTGTACGCAGACTCTCAAAGAGGTAAAATTGGTCACGGGTAATCGAAGTAATTGTGTTTATCGTATCTACTTCATAAAATCAACGTTTTCATAGGAAAAAATTGTACTTCTTATTAACGGTACTGCTATATGTAGTTGTGGCGTTATCATACTTGTTTAGAGTTTTCTGGAATTTATGAAAATCTGGAAGAAGTATGATTTTCTCTGGAGCTCCAGCCGGTATGCTGCGGTGAAGAACTTTTCGGCCTTAAACCCGAACTGGGTTGCCTTTGAGGAGAAATTGGATGAGTGTCAAGAGTGTGAGAGAGAATTGGAAGAGCTTGCCAATTACTTTGATTTTGGAGCTATTCGGATAATTTCAGGTAATAATTAAAACTTTGTCGAAAATATTGTAAAAGCTCAAGGGCACAATTGACCTATTTATGAACTAGAAAAATTGAAACAAGCTCTCCTACACGAGAGTCGGGAGCTAATCCTGAAGTACGGAGTGGCTCTGAAGAACAAGTACAAGCGGGAAATGGAATACGTTCTCCTCTCAATACAGGACTATCAGAGGAAGCTTGATACGAAGGTTGATGAAATTGACGACGTGCGGATGGCCATGGAGGCCCTCAGAACCTTTCGCGAAGTTGAAACGGACTTGGAAATCCGTATCCCGCCCGTTGAGGAGGCCTTCTACGTTGTAGCAAAGTTCAACATTCCCGCCACATCCGAGGAGCTTGAGGAGGCTGACGGCCTCTCCTACATGTTCCGAAAACTGCGACACACTGCCAACTTGATGTCGGAAACAGTTTTTCGGCTCCACCCAAGCTTCGAGAATCAGCTACTCGAGAACTTGGAGTCATTTAAAGGAGAATGCACTGTATTTTGCAGTTCTTATATGAGTGAAGGCCCAATGGTCCCGGGCCTTAGTCCTCGAGAAGCCTCTGATAAATTGGCCTACTTTCAGGTATCGTCGAATTAGCCTCAAAAATTTTATAAGCCTCATACCTAATAAAAGCCTTCCAACGTCCTCTAGAATCGGTTTGATTCCCTTTGGAGACGAAATAGTCAGCTTACGAGCGGGCAGCAGCTCTTCGGCATGCCACCAAGTGAGAGTCCAGAACTTTCGTCAATCAAGAAGGAACTGAATCTCCTTCAGAAACTGTATCGGCTCTACAATGATGTTATTGATCGTGTGGCGAGCTACTACGACATTCTCTGGAAGGACGTCAATATTGAGGAAATTAATAACGAGTTACTCGAGTTTCAGAACCGGTAAGCCTGAAATAGTAATGGTCATAAAGGAAGCTTAAGTAGCAATGATTGACTCTTTTTTTGTGTGCATTTCAGGAATCGGAAGCTACCCAAAGGTCTCAAGGAATGGCCTGCCTTCTTTGCCCTCAAGAAAACTATCGACGATTTCAACGATATCATCCCGCTCCTCGAGCTAATGTCCAACAAGTCCATGAAGCCGCGCCACTGGCAGAAAATAATGGAAGTCACTTCCCATGATTTTGACTTTGAGAAGGACACGCTGAGCCTGAAGGACATCCTTGACGCCCCGCTCCTCCAGTTCAAGGAGGACATTGAGGACGTCTGCATCTCGGCCCTCAAGGAGCGAGACATTGAGGCTAAGCTCCGCCAGGTCACCAACGAATGGTCTCTCAATGAGTTGACCTTTGTCTCCTTCAAGAACCGCGGGGAGCTCCTGCTCCGGGGTGACACGACGGCCGAAACCATTTCACAACTTGAGGACAGCCTCATGATCCTTGGCTCGCTACTCTCGAATCGATACAATGCACCGTTCAAGAAACAGATCCAGAAGTGGGTCACTGACCTCTCCAATACTAATGAAATACTGGAGAGATGGCTCCTAGTTCAGAACATGTGGGTTTATTTGGAGGCCGTATTTGTGGGGGGTGACATTGCAAAGCAGCTACCGAAAGAAGCCAAAAGGTGTGACCATCCGCCATTTGGAAATACTTAAATTGCATTAATCTTAACTTTTACTCTTCTGGTAATAGATTCAGCAAAATTGATCATTCCTGGCAAAGAATTATGCAGCGAGCCCACGAGACCCCAAGCGTTGTCTCCTGCTCTGTTGGAGATGATACGCTAAAACAGATTCTGCCGCATCTCCAGGATGAGTTAGAACTTTGTCAGAAGTCTCTCAGCGGGTACGACGAAAAAACTGTTTTTGGCTTATCTAAAAAGTGCCGGCTTAACCCGTCCCTCGCATTTTACAGATACTTGGAAAAAAAACGCTTGCTCTTCCCACGATTCTTTTTCGTATCGGATCCGGCACTCCTGGAAATTCTTGGCCAGGCATCGGATTCTCACACAATTCAATCCCACTTACTCTCAATCTTTGATAACATAGCGACTGTCAAGTTCCATGACACCGACTACAACCGGATTATGGCAATCAACTCTTCGGAAGGAGAATCTATTAGGGCAAGTGCAAGTATTTAGTAATCTTTATTCTGGGCCACATTAAACTAGAAATCAAATATTAAATGACATAATTAATTTTAGCTTGAGCGTCCAGTAAAGGCAGAAGGAAGCGTCGAGATTTGGTTGAATCAGTTGTTGAGCACTTCGAAGCGGTCCCTTCACAGTATAATTCGGGAAGCCTTCGTAGCCGTTTGCGAACCTGGATTCAATATGATTGAGCTCTTGGAAGGTTTACCCGCGCAGGTAGGCTACATTTTCGTAGTAAATAATGTTTCGAAATTAATGAAACGCTGTCTGTCTAGATTGGAATAATAGCCTTGCAAATGGTCTGGACTCGGGACTCCGAGGCGGCTTTAATGCAGGCTAAGCATGACCGTAAAGTCATGATTGAAATCAACAACAAGTTCCTCGACATACTGAATCAACTAATCGATCAAACGACCCGTAACCTCACAAAGATTGAGCGGATCAAGTTTGAAACCTTCATAACCATTCATGTGCATCAACGGGATATTTTCGACGGTTTGGTAAGAGCTGGATCAAGTGCTTCAATTAGACGTCTTCATGAAAGAAATTAAACCCAATTTAATCATTTGCAGTGTCGAATGAACATTAAGTCCCTAACAGACTTTGAGTGGGCCAAACAGTGTCGGTTCTACTTCAAGGAGGACACGAACATTACGGAAGTTTACATCACTGACGTCTACTTTGTGTACCAAAATGAGTATCTGGGATGCACGGATAGACTCGTCATTACGCCCTTGACAGACAGGTTGGAATCAGTACGGCTTGTACACAATTTGTCTTATTAAACATAATCATAATTATTCTTCTAAATCGAGCAGGTGTTATATTACGCTCGCCCAAGCACTAAGCTTAAGCATGGGGAGCATTTCAGCGGGCCCGGCCGGAACTGGGAAGACCGAGACAGTGAAGGATATGGGGAAAACTCTGGGGAAATACGTCGTTGTCTTCAACTGCTCAGACCAAATGGTATTTATTAATATGCCTTCAATTACATTTACCATTCGAAAATTAATTAAAACACTCTTTTTACCTGTCAGGACTACAAGGGTCTCGGAAGGATTTATAAAGGTTTGACAGTACCTTTTCGCGTGTAATCTGTAAAGTTCTGATTGTAGATCATTGTAGAGTAAATGTTGAAAAGAGTCGTTTTGCTTGCAGGCCTAGCTCAGTCTGGTTCTTGGGGATGCTTCGACGAATTTAATGTATGAAAACTTGCTAGTTATAAATGAAACGAATTGACAGAAAAATATAATGCGAATGGGTTGTAATATTTGAAAATGTAGCGAATCGACTTGCCGGTCCTTTCCGTAGCTTCCCAGCAGATCGCCGTCGTATTGGCTTGCCGGCGAGAAAGGAAGAAGCAGTTTGTGTTTACTGACGGAGACGTTGTAGAACTCAATCCAGAATTTGGAATATTCCTGACCATGGTTAGTCTCATATAAGAGTTTCGAATATAAAATTGAGTGAATAAAAATAAATACTTATGCTCATGTTCTTATTGAACAGAATCCGGGATATGCAGGAAGGCAGGTATAAAGAAAGGGCCGTTCTACATGATTTTAGCTACAATTGATAATCTTTATGTACCTAGTCCATATTTAACTAATATTTCTAATTTCATAGGAACTGCCCGAAAACTTGAAGATTCAATTTAGGACTGTGGCTATGGTGAGTTTGGAAAGAATCCCCCCATCGTTTAGCTAGTAATGTCTTAGGTACTTAATCCATTCCATTGCAGATGGTTCCCGATCGTCAGATAATCATTAGGGTAAAATTAGCAAGCTGTGGATTCTTGGAGAACATTACACTTGCTCGAAAGTTCTACACGCTGTACAAGCTCTGTGAGGAGCAGCTTACGAAACAAGTCCACTACGACTTTGGGCTCCGGAACATTCTTTCCGTTTTGAGGACGCTGGGAACGACCAAAAGGGCAAACGCTAAGGATGCCGAGAGCACCATTGTTATGCGGGTCCTAAGAGACATGAATCTCTCGAAGCTAATTGGTAATGCGAACTGACTTAATGCCAATTTTTAAGAATATCTATCATTCTTACGGACTTTCAGATGAGGATGAGCCGCTATTCATGTCCTTGGTTATGGACTTATTCCCGAATGTCCTTTTCGAGAAAACGGTATATCTGCAACTTGAAGAGGCAATACGGCTGCAAGTGGAGCAGCAAGGACTCATTTATCATGCGCCTTGGGTTCTGAAGCTCATACAGGTAAACGGTTAGTACCTAATTAATTTGCAAGATTGGTAAATTAAACAAATTAAATTATTTAATAGCTGTACGAAACTCAGCAAGTTCGACATGGAATCATGATTTTGGGTCCACCGGGCGCCGGTATGAATCTGCTATTAGCGTTACAATCCTTGAAATATTAACAGTGATTAGTTATCAGTTATCATCAAAATACTAAGTTTTTAACATTGTATGTTTATTATAACAGGGAAGACGACTTGTATACACTCTCTGATGAAAGCCTTGAGTGCCATTGGGACACCGCATAAGTTAGCCAACTCAATATTTCATTGGAATTAGTAAGCTACTTCAAACGAAGCTCTCACAACAGAATGGTCTTCTTTCAGAGAGTTACGAATGAATCCCAAGGCTATAACAGCACATCAAATGTTTGGCCGTTTGGACGTGGCCACCAATGACTGGACTGATGGGATATTTTCAGCTCTCTGGAGGAAAACACTAAAGGTCAAGAAAGGGCAAGGGCACAGTGAGTTTGATTTAGTACTCATTCCTCTTCTGAAGATGTTTAAAGCCAATATGTTGTGCTTGTTATGTATATCATAGGCGAATCTCACATATGGCTTGTTTTGGACGGTCCTGTCGGTAAGGAATTTGCTTACATATGACATTTAATTAACCCGTACTTTGTATATTATGACAAAATACGTATTTTTTAACATCTGCAGACTCGATTTGGATTGAAAATCTCAACAGCGTTTTGGACGATAATAAAACTCTCACGCTGGCCAATGGGGATCGACTCCCAATGTCTGCAACATGTAAAGTAATATTTGAGCCACATAATATCGACAATGCAAGCCCTGCCACTGTGTCTAGGAACGGAATGGTAAGCTCGCAGAAGAGATCCGAAGGCATTTCTGGCAATTCATGTATTTTGTAACTTTTGATAGGTGTACATGAGTTCAAGCGGTTTAAATTGGGCACCAATAGTGGAGGCCTGGCTTAAACAGAGAGACTCCAAAGTTGCAAGTATCCTTCGCCTCTGTATTGAAAATACGTTTTACAAATCTTATGACTGGGCTCGACAGGCTCTCTTCTTTCGAATGCCGGTTTTGGAATGTAATATTGTCTCTCAAGTGAGTCCTGTTGTATTTTTTCAAGGGTTGATTGCAGGTTGATAGAATTTGCTACGTAGATGCTCACGCTCCTGGAAGGCCTCCTCCCCGACGACACCGAGGCTGAAGCCATACGGAACGCCTTGACTTCTTCCGAGAAGAAGGTCGTGGAGTCGGAAATCAAGAAGATCTACTTGTTCTGCCTGGCTTGGAGCATTGGAGCCTTCCTGGAGCAGGAGGATCGTCAGAAGCTGGACGAGTTCCTACGGCTCCCGGAACATGGTCTGCCTTTCCCAGAGTGGACGGGTGAGCCGGGTACGGAAACGGTCTTTGACTACCTTATGGAGGGGGACAGGTGGGTTCCGTGGAAGAACAAAGTCGAGAACTACGTTTTCCCGGAGAACTACATGAATGAGTTCTCGACTATTATGGTCCCAAATGTGGACAACGTTCGAACGAATTTCCTCATGCACACTGTAGCCAAACAGGTAGGCCTGCAGTACACAAATCCTTGGAGTTCCTAGAATTAAGAGTTTCAACTGACCTTTGTGTCCTCATTCTCAGTATAAATCCGTCCTCCTGATTGGGGAACAAGGCTCAGGAAAGACCTTAATGATTGACCACTACACAAAGTCCTACAATCCAGACGTTCAGCTGAGTCGAACCGTTAATTTTTCCTTCGCCACGACTCCGTACCAGTTCCAGAAAACAATTGAGAGCTACCTGGAGAAAAGAGTTGGCACGACCTGTGGGCCCGTTGGAGGGAAGCGGATGACAATTTTCATCGATGACATCAACTTACCCGAAATCAGCGAGTGGGGGGACCAAGTCACGAATGAGATTGTAAGGCAGACAATTGAAATGAAAGGTTTCTACAGTTTGGAGAAGCCGGGAGACTTTGTGCATATTGTGGAGCTCCAAATCATTGGGGCAATGATTCATCCGGGAGCTGGGCGGAATGACATACCCTCCCGCCTGAAAGTAAATGCAGTAAATTATTCCAAGAGAATAGTTTACTAATCCCAAAGCTTATAATTTCAGAGACACTTCAGCGTCTTCAACTGCACGCTCCCCACGGATGAATCAATGGACAAGGTCTTCGGGACAATTGGAATGGGACACTATAGCGCTAAACGTGGGTTTCCAGAAGACATTCGTGCGCTCGTTGAAAAGCTGGTCGGTCTGACAAGACTGCTCTGGAAATCTACTCGGAGAGGTATAACGCACTGCCTGGTAAGAACAACTTCATGCTCATTAGTCATATATGTACATTTGTTACTTCAATTTGCAGAACTCAAACCATCTCCAAGCAAATTCCACTACATATTCAACCTCCGGGACCTGTCTCGGGTTTGGCAAGGCATGATTGGGACCCTGTCCACAGTGATTGACACCACGAAGTCCACCATGCAACTTTGGATTCATGAAATGACGAGAGTCCTCACGGATCGTTTCATTGACGCAAAGGATAAGGAATGGTTTGACTCCGAGGTCAAGGTCCTTGTGGAGAGCCAGATTGGGAAGGAATATGTTACCATGATTCGGGAGCAAAGCCTATTTGTTGACTTTATGCGGGATGCTCCAGAAGGTATGGAGAAATTTTTGTCTAGTGCATCTTTAGATAAGAGAATCTTAGAGATGTTACCGGAGAATTCAAGCTTAATTTTGGTCCTACAACTAGCCACTGGGGAAGAGGGAGAGGATGCGGACGTTGAGTTGCCAAAAGTGTATGAACCAATAGAGGACATGGAAGTCCTCAAGGAAAGACTCGTCATGTTCCTGAGTCAGTATAATGAGATCATTCGAGGCTCCCCCATGAACCTCGTCTTCTTTCCTGACGCCATGATTAACCTCGTGAAGATATCCAGAATCATACGGAATCCTGGTGGAAATGCGCTCCTTGTTGGTGTAGGAGGTTCCGGAAAACAGTCCCTTACCAAGCTATCCAGCTTTATTGCTGGATACAAAACTTACCAAATAACACTGACACGGTAAGATCCAAAAGAAAGGCTTTTGCTCCACTTCTCTACAATAATGTCAATATGCCATTTAGTTCCTACAACCTGAGTAACTTCTTGGAAGACATTAAGCTGCTCTATCGAACTTGTGGAGCACAAGGCAAGGGTACCGCTTTCATCTTCTCGGATCAAGATATCAAGGAGGAAGTTTTTCTGGAATACCTAAACAACGTCTTGTCATCCGGTAGGCTGGATTTGAAATGATTTGTGCTGCCTATTCCATAATTTCTATACGGATCCATCTTTCTAGGTTTAATTTGTAATCTGTTCAATCGGGACGAGCATGCGGAAATCATAGCTGAGTTAACGCCTATCATGCGTCGTGAAATGCCTCGAAGAGTCGCTACGCCTGAAAGTGTTTTCAACTACTTTATACAGCGTATGAAGCAGCATCTCCATGTCGTTCTATGCTTCTCACCGGTAAATAAGCTGAGAGGCAGTAGTCCATACAAATGTTAAACAACCATATGCTTCGCTTAAATTTAGGTAGGGGAAAAGTTTCGCAGCCGAGCTTTCAAGTTCCCAAGCCTAATATCCGGCTGCACAATCAACTGGTTTACGCCCTGGCCAAAAAATGCCCTGATTGCTGTGGCGGAATACTTCGTACTGGACTATCCTATGGAGTGCGCGGTGGAGACGAAGAAGAATATAATTTACGTTCTTGGATCTGTCCAGGACTCCGTGGCCGCAGTCTGCGAGGAGTACAAGCGAAGGTAATGATGCTGTCGTATATTTTCCAATGATCCAGTAATGTTCCAATGAGAAATAATGTACATACAGTCTTCGTCGGTCGGCCCACGTGACTCCGAAATCGTACTTGAACTTCCTTGCCTCGTACAAGGCGATATATGGGCGGAAGCTTAATGAGGTTCGAGACTCCACAAAGCGAATGGAGATTGGCCTACTGAAACTGAAAGAGGCGGCCGTTTCAGTGACTGTGCTTAAGAAGGAGCTGGCGAAGATGGAGGAGGATCTGCAGGTGGCTTCAGAGGAGGCAGAGCGCGTCCTTTCCTCCGTTAAAGAGAGGGCAGAAGAGGCTGAGGTTATTCGGAATCGTGTACAGAAGAGTAAGGACATGGCCGAGAAGCTCGTAGTTGACATTGAGGCCGATCGAACTGTGGCAGAGGCGAAGCTTGAAGCGGCAAAACCGGCTCTAGAAGAAGCCGAAGCCGCACTAAATACAATCCTGCCCGCTCATATTGCAACAGTTCGAAAGCTTGGGAGGCCCCCGCACCTAATCATGCGAATCATGGACTGCGTTCTGATTCTCTTTCAAAAGAAACTGCACTGGAGCTTTCCAGACCCGCAGCTTCCGTGCCCTAAACCTTCCTGGGCTGAAGCACTAAAGGTAACAATGATAAGCGAAAATAAGATTTGATTCCGGAAAAAGTTTTTCTTAAATACAGGAAACCGTAAATTCCAAATAATAAATCTAACCCCATTACGTTTTGATTCTATCAAGCCCTATTTCGTATAGTTAACATTTAGTCCACCGAAAAGTTATTTTTAGGTATGAAAAATACCTAGGTACAACCAGTTGTATATGACGGATAATTTTGTCTTTACAGATGATGTCCAGCACAACGTTCCTCGTGCAACTCCAGAACTATCCCAAGGACATAATAAATGGGGAGATCACGGAGCTGCTTGAGCCATACTTCCGAATGGAGGACTATCAAATGGATGACGCCCATAGGGTTTGCGGGGACGTGGCGGGCCTATTGTCCTGGACCAAGGCCATGGCTTTCTTCTTTGGAGTAAACAAGGAAGTCCTGCCGCTCAAGGCCAATCTGACTCTCCAAGAGGCCCGCCTCCGAATCGCTGTCTCGGACTTAGCAAGGCTAGAAGCCGAGCTCACGGAAAAGGAGTCAGAGCTCGAGGTTGTCCAGGCCGAGTACCATACGGCCCTCGAAAAAACGCAGCAGCTTACGGAGGCGGCTGAAGTGTGTCGAAGGAAAATGTCTACGGCAATGGCCCTCATTGATGGCCTCAGCGGGGAAAATACTAGATGGACGGCTCAAAGCAAGGAATTGAAGGACATTATGGGAAGGTAAGTAACAAGAATGCGGAGATTTACAAAAGTATAAGTCACTAAACTATGTGGTTAATTCTGATAAATGTCTCTTCCAGACTTGTTGGGGACATACTCACTGCAACTGCCTTCTTGGCCTATTCCGGCCCCTTCAATCAAGAGTACAGAGCTCTGCTTGCAAAACAATGGAACGAATTGATTATCAAGCATGAAATCCCGCATACGCAGGGAACGACTGTCCTCTCACTTCTTGTCGAGTCCTCTGAAGTATGATTGATGATATCTGTAGACTTGTTTTCCGTTATCATACTTAATCAAAATTTCCAGATTTCTGAGTGGACCCTTCAAGGGCTCCCTAATGATGAGCTCTCAATTGAGAACGCGACCATTGTTACCAACGGGGCCTGCTACCCGCTCCTCGTTGATCCACAGAGCCAAGGAAAAGCTTGGATTAAGGCTAAAGAAGCACAGAACAGTTTGATGGTAGGTGCTAGTATTGAACGTGGGCAAAAATCAATGCGTTGTGTACAACGTGTAGTAAATTCAATGCCATCTGGCTAGGTAACTTCTTTGAACCACAAGTATTTCCGTACACACTTGGAAGACAGTCTCAGCCTTGGACGGCCTCTGCTAATAGAGGACGTAGGAGAGGAACTTGATCCTGTCATTGATAATGTCCTGGAGAAGAATTTCATCAAATCTGGCTCAATTGAGAAAGTAATTGTAGGGGACAAGGAATGTGACGTTATGAAAGGATTCATGCTTTACATCACTACCAAACTCCCGAATCCTTTCTATACGCCGGAAGTCAGCGCCAAAACGTCAATCATTGACTTCACTGTGACAATGAAGGGTTTAGAAGATCAACTGCTAGGTAAGTGCATTAAAACGTTCATATTAAGCAATTCTATTTCAGCTACTGTAACAGAAATGCTTCTGAGTCCAGGTCGAGTGATATTGATGGAAAAGTCGGAGCTGGAAGCAGAGCGAATGGCCCTCTTCGAGTCTGTAATGCAAAACAAGAGAAGCATGAAAGGGCTAGAGGATAGTTTACTGATGAAACTGTCGGCTTCCCAGGTCAGAAAACTCTTTTACTCTCTGTTCCCTCTCAGTTTTGGCTTAAGCATATTTCGGAAAATGCGGAGGCTGGCATTTCACGCGGCGTCACGGAAATATTCAAGATTTGGATCAGGGTTTACAACGGCTGCCATTTAAATGAGAACCATTTAATTCAACATCTCACACCACTGAAGTCAGATTTCTTACCAAGTTACTTTTTTTCTCGCTAATTAAATCATTGCGAATCACTGTGGAATGTCATTCAGAAATCCCTCCAGTGTTTATCCTGATCTGAAAATCCACGCACATTTAAAATCAATAAATTGATTTGTTGACCACGAAGCTTCTGATTTTATCCACATCAAGTTACAATTAACACGTGAAGAAACTCCATTAATGAGAGTTTCATCAACACACAGAAGTCACGAATTACCATATACGCACTGAAAATACCCATGCTTCGTTCTATTAATGCACGGGAACATGATCGGGTCACTTCGGGTGCCTACTATTGGAAAAAGCTAGGGTTGTTTCTCCGGCTCCAGCTTGAATGCTCACTTATACACTCATTATAATTAAAAGTCATTACCAGAACCAGAAGTATTAATATTGAAAACTGTAAGGCACACTCAGTTTATGCAATGCGTCAACTAAATAAATAGTTTCTATGTAGGGCTCTTTGGTCGATGACGAGGAGCTGATTCGGGTACTACGGGAAACTAAGAGCACTGCCGAGGAGGTCAAGATTAAACTCCGAGTCTCTGAAGAAACTGAACTAAAGATAACAATTGCGAGAGATGAGTTTCGACCAATCGCGAGTCGCGGGAGCGTCCTCTATTTCCTCGTTGTGGAAATGGCCAAAGTTAACGTGATGTACCAGACATCCTTACGGCAATTTCTGAACTTGTTCGACGCCTCGATCAAGCTCTCTCCGCGTGGGGTCAATACAGAGGAACGGATTATGATCGTTTTGAACCGAATCAACTGGGAAGTATGGCAGTTCGTCCAGAGAGCTCTCTTTGAGAAGGATCGCTTCCTATTCACGCTCCTCATGGTTCTAAAAATTCATCTACACGAAGGAAAAATTTCACATGAGGAATTCATGGTTCTAATTAAAGGTACGGTTCGAAAAACTTGAATTATTCAAATTCCTAAACCTGATATGGAACCTAACCTACTGATGATTCATTAGGTGGGGCATCTCTGGACTTGTCTGCAGTTCAACCCAAGCCGTTCAAATGGATCTCAGATATTAGTTGGCTCAACTTGGTAGAGCTCTCCAAGTTGGTTCCATTTGAGAGAATATTAGATGAGGTATTATTTCCCGCGTATCTGCTTCGGGATTATCGTTGGTTTCGGGGAAATATTATTAACCCCCCTTCAAATTCTAAACGTACCCCCCTTTTCGTTGAAAAGCGGGATCCGTTAAATGGTAGCCGTTGGTTTCCGCCATTATTAATCCCATCCATTATCATAATTAGGTTTCAACACGTGAAACTGAGTGGAAGCCATGGCAGGAGTTAGAAGCTCCCGAAGGCTCACCCATTCCTTGCGGCTATGAAACAAGCATGGACGCCTTTCGACGGCTCCTAATGATACGATCCTGGTGTCCTGACCGTACACTATCTCAAGCAAAAAATTATGTTATTGGTGAGAAGTGTCGAATGTTTCTAATCTGAGAGGTAGCTAACCAATCCAATTACGGTTTCCATTGTAGCATCTCTCGGACCAGAATTCGGCGAGACGCGAATTTTGGATTTGGAGCTGACATGGAATGAATCCGATGAGCGGACGCCGCTGATTTGCATTCTCTCAATCGGCTCAGACCCAACCCTTGAAATTGAGAACTTGGCAAAGGGCAAGAAGATCCCAATAAAAGTCGTATCCATGGGTCAAGGACAAGAGCTCTTCGCTAGGCAACTCATCATAGACTCAATGGCCAGCGGAGCTTGGACCCTCCTACAAAATTGTCATCTCTGCCTCCCATTTTGTGAGGAAATCATTGACCTAATTACTGAAGCCACAACAATCATGCCGAGTTTTCGACTCTGGCTAACAACGGAGTGCCATCCGGGATTCCCGATTGGGCTCCTTCATGCGGCTATCAAGTTTACGAATGAGCCTCCTCAAGGAATCCGTGCTAGTATAAAACGGACCTATCAGAGCGTGACTCAGGTATGAATCTTTTCCAATCATCTGGATAGATTTTCAAGCTCGATCAGTTAGCATTTTGGCATTTCATGTTATTTTCAATTGTCAGGATTATCTGGACTACACGGGTTCAAAGTTCTGGCCAGTTCTTCTTTATTCTGTGGCATTTCTTCACACCGTGGTTCAAGAACGGAGAAAGTTTGGTGCTCTCGGTTGGAACGTTGCGTATGAATTTAATAAGGCCGACTTCACAGCAAGTGTACAATTTATCCAAAATCATCTGGAGGAGCTGAATCCAAGAAAAGTGATCACATACATTATGCTAATACTACATAACGCCCTTAACTTGCTCATAGTAATATAATCTTGGAGCAGTTCTAATGAATGTGATTTGTTTTTGTAGCCTATTGTTTCATGGCCAACTGTATGCTACATGTTGAGCGAGGTTCAATATGGTGGTCGTGTTACAGGTTAACTTAAAGGATACTGACACATAAAATGATGCACTATAATTTTCTAGAAAATTGAAATTACAAATTAATACATTTCTTTGAATTTAATTAGACGACTTCGATAAGCGACTTCTCAATACGTTTACCACTTCTTGGTTCTGCGAAGCGTTATTGCACGGGCATTTTGAATTTTACAAAGGCTACAAGGCACCGTCTACTCGGAATTTAATTGTAATCAATGATCTGATCGGAAATCTACCTATTCGGGACACTCCGGAAGTCTTTGGACTTCATCCCAACGCTGATATCACGTAATATTGAAATAATCTCCTAAAATTTACGGATTAACGGAACGTAGTTGTTCGATAGGTACCAAATCAACGGAGTAAAGAACATATTTGAAGCCATTCTTGGAGTTCAACCCAAACAGAGCGGCGGAGGTGGAGAGTCGAGAGAGACCGTTGTGCATCGTCTGGCGGACGAAATGCTGAAGAAACTCCCCATGCCATACGTTTCATTTGAGGTTAGAACAGGATGCCCAGCGCTGAACAATCATTCAGAATATTAATTGAAATACACATACTCAGGTCAAGGATGCCTTGAACAAGCTCGGGGTCTTGCTCCCAATGAACATATTCTTACGACAAGAGCTTGACAGGATGGGGAAAGTTCTCTGCACCGTTCGAGAGACGCTCGTAGATTTAAAACTGGCAATTGAGGGCACAATAATTATGAGCGTGATGCTTCGAGAATCCCTGGATGCAATGTATGATGCACGGGTTCCGCCATCTTGGAAGAAGGTAACTTAAGAAGATGACGCAGATGAAAAATGTAAACGCTGATTCTCTACCTACTTTGACATAGATTTCTTGGGATTCCGGATCCATTGGGTTCTGGTTCACAGAATTGTTGGACAGATACGCACAATTTAAGTGCTGGTTAACCACTGGGAAACCAAAAGTGTTCTGGATGACGGGGTTCTTTAATCCCCAGGGATTTCTGACTGCGATGAGACAGGTGATTATCGATAAAACATTTGCCGATTCTTAATTTGTGTATACCATATACCATTATTAGTCCTAATCGTAATTACTGCTACACAGGAGGTTACACGAGCCCACAAAGGTTGGGCCCTAGATTCCGTAGTCTTGCAAAATGTGGTGACCAGATTTTGGAAGGAAGAAATAACGGAGCCTCCGGTTGAAGGTAACTTTAAAATGGCACGTTCACCAATTTATTATTGAAACGAAATTTATGCGCCTTCTGCTTACATCTTAGGCGTCTACGTTCATGGGCTCTACGTCGAAGGGGCATCAGTTGAGAAGAGGTCTGGAAAGCTGGTGGAGAGCAAACTGAAGATCCTGTACGAAGCCGTGCCGGTAATATTTATCTTTGCCGTGAACACCACTTCCGGAAAGGATCCGAGACTCTACGAGTGTCCAATTTACAGAAAACCGAAAAGAACGGACGCCAATTACATTGGCTCCATTGACTTCCAGACGGACACGAGCCCAAAACATTGGGTTATGAGAGGGGTAGCCCTGCTCTGCGATATTAAGTAAATTGGTACTTGTGACTTGTGAGCGGGTACAACGTCTACAAAGAATTCAATTACAATGTCGAATGACCTAACGTATAGCCCTTAGCTCGAAATTCATTATTGTTTATGTCTCTCGTGTGTTGGTGTCATAAGCCCAAACATTCATCTGATTTGCGCGTTCATGGGAAAACTCATGTACTGATTATGGATGACGAAATACCGTGAAAACAATTTTGAACTTGACCTCTATAGTCTATGGTAGACATTGCACACTGTCCCTGGTCACTGTACTTGTACTATTAAATGGCGTTGTTGTTTAATATTTACCAGTAAATAAAACCTTTGAGCAGCTTCAGACGGCAACTTACTCCATCGTTTGAAGATTATTTATTGTATCCAGACAAGTCTGAAACGATTGACCCGGCTTCTATTAAAATGTCCTTATTATAGAGCTTCTGTATTTAAATGTATTTTGTGTCGTTGTTATTGTCATGGTAGCTTCACATGTTTTTCATGAATACACCGTAAACAGAAACTTATATGACAACACACTCGTTTGTAAATTAATCATATAAAAAAAGATATTGATTGCGAATTTGATGTTAACGCTTCAGAGTTGAGGCTCACCTGTATTTAATACACGTCAAGGACTTTAAAATAGGAACGATCTAGCCTCGTTGTCAAAATGGGCGGAATGAATCCAAACCAGACTCAGCAGGCGCCGACGTTTTACGTATTCTCAAGCCCACCGGTGCCAATATGGGGAAGGCCCAAGTACCGAAACAACGTCCAACGGTTAGTATATAATTAATAATTCAAAGAAACGGAAATTATTGTATGCTTCTTTCCTCAATCATAGTTTCTTAAAATTAAATGGTTAATTTCCAGCCCCCGAGGTGTCCACGACTATTTCAATGTTATGTGGGATCCCCATGTTCGGCGTGGAGATCCTTTGAGGCGGCAAATTGTAAAAGTAAGTACTCACCGGCCCCTGATATTGTCCTCCGGATCCTGAACTACGAGATTTAATGAGAACAATGGTTTACCTCTGCAGGATGACATGGAAAAATGCCTAACGATAAAGAAGGCGAAGAAACGGACCCAGGCCAAGACAGACAGTCATCGTCCCGTGACACCGCCGCCAGTCGACGGTCGGAAGCACTGTGAACTGCAGACGGACAAGTACTTGGAGGACCTCGATGCCGACATCGTTGAGTTTGAAGTCAAAACTCAGACTGAGCCGCTCCATGAGCTCCCCGTTGCCCCATGGTTCACTCCGTCCAAAATGGGGGAGGACCAGGCCACCCAAATCCTGCCCGGGGACCTCTTCAACTTTGACGAAGAAGTCCAGCCTGTCGTTGAGACGCTTGTTGGGAAAGTTGTAGAGCAGGTATGCAGCTTCGGAACAGTCCTACTGCTCCGAAACTCGTTCATGAACTTATTCCACGGTTTCGTAGGCCCTGCTGGAGTGCATGGAAGAAGAGGAGTTGGAATGCTTGAAGGACCAACAAATGGCGTTCGAGGAGCGGCGTCGGCTGGAGCAAGTCCGCCTCTTCCGCCTCCAAGAGCGCGAGCGCCTCGTGGCCGAGGAGAAGGAGCGCCTCATGAAGGAAATGCAGAAGGAGGCTCAGTACGAAGAACAGGCTGAGAACCGGATTGGTGCCGCGGCCTTCGCAGCTCTCTATCTCTCGCGGGCTACTGGGGCGGCAGTGGACAGTCTCCGGCGGGACGGATTCCTCAATTCCAAGGCGGTTATTACCAATTCCTACCTTCCCTGGCTTAACTGCCAAGTGGAGCACGCATTGGCCCAGGAAAATCTCAGCCGCTCTATCCTTGATGGTACCTGATCTCATTGCATGTGACTGGCCACTACTGGCCTGACAATTGATATACGAATTAATGAATTTAACTTTATATTTCAGACATAATTCGATTCGCTACCCTGAAGAGAGAGGCTGAATACGCTCGAGGGGCCTGGAACTCTCCTCCTCCGAGTCCAATGGAGATGGAGATCGCTCGTTACCCACAAGAATATACTGGAGAAAATATTTAAACTGAAGATGCATAATGTGGCCCTAAATATTAGGAAAATATGGATTACGTATATAAAATATCATGCTGTAATAGTCAGAAAACCATAACAATAGTCAGAAAATTGTTCAAGAAGAATTCAGTTCTAATTATTACCATGAAACAATGCCGCCTTCATTTTTGTCAAATTCATACATACCTTTAAGGATTCACACTATTGTCACAAGTATTATAAACGGGACTATGCTTGAAAAAATAGAGCGTACATTTCTATTGCAACGAGAACTGACATTAGTGTTACTTAACTTGTCATATGTTGTTAGAAGCAATACGTAGTACGCTACTATGCCTTCTTAGTGTGTAAAGTTTGAAACCATACGCCGTCCTCCGTACATACCGAAACTGTTGCAAATTCAATGTACTGAATGAAATATTTTGCTAAATCATTCACTGTTCATTTTGAGAAGCGGCAAACGTAAAGTCAAAAGTAAGACCGAGTGTTTTTGGTTTTGGCAGAAGTTGTTGAGTGGAACTGTGCAGAATTTCCTTTAGTTAATTTTGATTAGTAGAGTTAATTCAGTGAGACTAAAGTTACTTAGAAGATTGGAGGATGGCTGGGAATCTTACATTTGACTCCTTCTCAACCTCGGTGGCGGAGACGAGAGCTGCGGGTCCGAAGAAAATAACACAGTAAGTTAGTTGCCAATGAGCAAGTAGTAGAATTATATTTTAATTTGAGGGTTTGGATAGACTTCGGATGAGTGTACCCTACGAAGAACTGTTGAACTCTGTTTATAAAATCACAACCTAACGATTTTCTTATATACATAGGTATCTCATACTTACCTATTTTGTATTTGTTATTAGAACTCCAGTGACTACCGGAACTTCTGTAATCGCCTTCAAGTTTAATGGTGGGGTCATATTTGCTGCGGATATTCTCGGGTCCTATGGGTCCTTGGCACGCTTCCGCAATTGTCCGAGACTTTTGAAAGTTAACGAAAGCACAGTTGTCGGTTGTACTGGTGACTACGCCGACTTTCAGTATTTGAAGGGAATCGTTGAACAAATGGCGTACGTTCCAATCATTACACTACCACTACACTATACACTACACTTGTATAATCAAAATCTCCTGAATGAAATGAGAAATTAGTAAGCACGAGATTTGAAATACTGGATCCTTAATGATTTATTATATGTATGTATGCAACAGAATTGATGACGTCTGCAAGGATGACAATATTACCATGAGTCCCCGCTCCCTCCATTCCTGGTTGACACGAGTGTTGTATAATAAAAGGTCGAAGATGGATCCTCTCTGGACAACTCTTGTCGTTGGTGGAATAGAAAATGGGGAGCCGTGAGTAGTCAAAAGCTTGGAAACTTGTCATTTGTATTGTCGTTCTGCAATTCGTACCTAATAATAATTACGTACGTTTCAGATTTCTTGGATATGTAGATAAGTTGGGGACTGCGTACAAAGATCCCATCATTGCTACTGGATTTGGATCGTACATTGCAACGCCGCTAATTAGAAATGCATGGAAAGAGGACTTGACAGAGCAAGAAGCTGTAAAACTTATTCAAGACTCTATGCGAATTATGTACTATCGTGATGCGAGGGCTTTCAATAAGGTGAGTTGATGTATACACGGACACTCTTTACGTGGGAAAGTGCTCGAAACTGAGCCATTCGTTTTTTTTTTGTAGTACCAAATTTCTGTTGTGACGGCTGCTGGAGCTCGTATTGATGGTCCATTCGAAACAGATACTGACTGGAGCATCTCTCAATTTGTCGAGTAAGTTTTGAAGTGATACGTACAATACGTAATAGCAGAACTACCCGCATTATGGTGCTTACCACGTGGATTTCTATTCAATTCTTTTTCTTTGCATTTCTTAGCGGGTACGAGTAAACAACAAGCTTGGAATTCCGACGAACATACTATTACTATTCTAAACACTAAACATATTTGGCACGAGTTACTATGTACTTTTCAAAATCATCAACTTTTGAATAACAATTCCCTAAACGAGTAAATGTGGAGTGTTAAGCGTGCAAATAAAGTCAGATTTTTGAATAATTATGCCTTCGTACTCGTGCAAGTTTTGATCATTATTGTTACTTCAGATCTTTGTGAACGTCACGACGAGGTGTAGGTTGTTTATAATTCAAGTTCAATGTAAGCCTTCTGCTTGTTCCATGTAGTATTTTATTGAGTTAATTAGAGTAGTAATTATATAGCGTAGGTATTATATAATGGTTTGGATGCAGTTGTGCACAGTATTTCTGTTGACTATAGTAGAGGCAAGTGAAGTGTCCCACGGCTTTGTAAAGCAATACTTAAAGTAGATCTCATTCCGCCCACTTGACGGGCAATATGGACAGCCTTCATTTTCAATTGGTAATCAGAAGCAAAACCAAATTCGTGATCGTCAAGGTGCTCACCCGCGTCATCTTCCTCTTCCGTTTGCTTAGTTTCAGAATCAAAGGCAACGTTTCGATACTTTCGCTGAGAACCCTTTGAGTGTACCGACTTAATTATGTGCACAGTATGCGGGTCTTCAACGTGGGTTTGGTATGGCTTTGGATTATACAGCAGCGGGAACACGTCGTCAACGTTCTCAACGTCGTAATACGGACGAGGAACCTCAATCAACCCAATTCGCTGATCTTTCCAATCCATCAAAGATTCCAAGTCTTCGTAACGTTCGCTTCTAGCAAGCGCGGCAAACCGGCTCCAAATCTGTTGTCCCCCAGCGAGGCCACACATAGCCCAATTTTGGTCACAATGGGACTGTGGAGGTGTGTTCTTCTTCTCGGCCCGTGCAAATGCTTCGTCTAGTAAAATTGAAAGTAATCCGCCTGAATACTGCCCAGTACTGAGTTCAACTAATGCTGCCTTACATGCTTTTGCATACGCTTCTTCACTTTCCCAGAGTTGACCTTCTTGCAAAAGCAGAAAGGCAACTTCTTGTAAGGCATCCGCACTCAGTTCTTCGAATTTATTCCTAACAGATACGTATAAATGTAGTTAACGTTAATTAGTTAATAAGTGCATCAATGCGGTAAAGGAAGCTTTTGGGAGTAATTTAATGTAAATGATTTAGGAGACTCACATATCTGCAACTGCTTTTTGCCTAATCAGGCTTTCTAAAGCCGTAGCCGGTTGATACATGCCCATCTGAGACATGGCGATGTGGTGATAAGCAATGCAATACGTTTCCTGATCCCCTGTTATTTCAGCATGGTGAGCCAGCTCTTTGAAGTAACCCAATGCATCGGCAAATGCCCCGGAATGGCGCAGAACGGTCCCAAATCGAATTATAGCTGTGCTCATGGCCACCGGATGCTGAACTATAAAGAGTTGGATGCGTAACACAGGATCGTTGAATTAAAACAATACCTATAGAAAACAGTTTAAAGCTTACCTTCCTCTGCTAGCTTCAGAGCAGTATCAGCAAAGAGGCGAGCCGTTTTTAGGTCTTCAAGGGCCGGAGCATTATGTCCGTGAACATGAAGAATTTCACTGGCCAGACCAATCAGCATTTCATGCTCCAAGAGCGTGGCAATAAGGTATATTGACATGGAGGAACCATCCACAACTTCGTACTCTGGTTAAAAAGTAACGATTACGTTGTTACACACCACAGGCTCTTACAATTACATCAAATATCACAATTTCGGCCTACCGTCCCGAATTCCATGTAGTGCGATTGGTTTCTTCAGTCGAATTGAAATCAGGTTACGTTTCAACTGCCACGCTTGACCCTTGGCCAAAGCTCGACATACCACCATATGCTGAATGGATTTCTCAAGGGCCTCAACTACAAATACGATTTCATAAATAAGCATTGAGTTTTCCGGGTTAGAAAGTACGGTAAAAACAATCCCAAACTATTCGGCTTAATTATTACACTTACTCAAACTATTGGAGGTTTCTCGTTTGAGGAATGCGATTAGGCAGCAGAGGTCCGCTTCCAGTTTATGTCTCTCTAAGCCCTCCTCCATCTTTACAACCGTGTCCATGGCAGTTCGGAAAAAATATTCTGCCAACCACATTTCGCCTTCCCTTAGAAACATTTCTCCCAGATCCTTCCGCCTTTGGGTTGGGGCTTCGAAACTTCCTGCAATTCAATTGGTAAATATTTAATAAAGACGGTCAATAATAATATGCTGTTAGGTACGGATACATATTCGGCTATATGACCTTACCCTGATTACCCTCCTTATGGGAAACGCACAGGGCGTCCGCAATAAGTTGAAATCTTAGCTTGTCCTCGACAAGTGGAGTCTTCACCTTCGGGACCAGGCCCGTTGAGCCTTCAGTCTGATGAAGTGCTTGACCCGTCCACAAGAGGAAATTGATTTCTTGGACAGCCTGGAAGCAGCCATCCATCAACATTTCGTGCAACAGGATCACATGGTACGGGTATTTTAGCCTGCGAATTGAAGCCTACTAATTTATAATTTTATGTATTATTTCTCCAATGCTGTCTGTTATATCTACACCAAACCCGAAGGCTGGAAATCGTGTTTCCGCTGCACCTCTTAAGCTCTATGTCGGACAAAAAATGCAGCTTGTGCATTACTCGTTTCTTTTTTTTAATGTAGTCAACGTCAAAGGTCAGTAAGTGTTTCGGACGGAAGACGGGGGCCATTGGAATGCCTGGGACATTATAAGCAACCCGCTTGACTCTGTTCATCTTGCTTCCTGTCAAGGATCCACACTTGAAGTTATAATATTGAAATCCAGCAGAGAATTGGAATAATCCCAATAAGTTTCAAAAATCCGGCAATTCTTGCTTCGTTGGTTCCGTTTCAGAAGTTCTGAAAGAAACTGATCTTACTTTTCCAAATCTCTGCGTTTTTCTTGATAAACAAAGCATTTGAGAAATTTTTATTTCAATTGAAATGTAACCAAGGTGAGAAATTGGAAACAGGTATTTCAATGGTGCCCGGACTACCGTGCTATGTGCTATTGGTTATAAATCCATACCATAAAAACGAATTTCCGCTAGATATAGTTTTCCTCTTTGAGTATTCATACCAGTAGAATAAAAATACAAGCCAATACAAAGTAAACAGCAGCCTGGTTGGTGGTTACTGTTGTATGAGTGTATTTGGTGCTCTTTTTATTCGCTGTTCCAAGTTGGTAGTTAGTAGTGCCTAGTTATACTACTGGAAATGAGAGGGTCATCCGTGATTCCATTTCCACCGTTAAGCTCTTGTTCATGCTGCTCTGTCGTCGAATGCTCCGTTTCTTGCGCGTAAGAAGCTCCTTGTGCTCGACTGAGCCGTTGTAATCGCTTGCAAAGTCATCTATCTCATCGCTCTTCAAGGGAGACACAATGTATTCTCCATCCTCGTCCTTCGCCTCCATCTTGCTCCTGAAACCGACGGCCTTCCGCTTCTCATGGCTATCTGGACTCAATTCACTGGAACCAGCCTCCTCAGTCGGACTCGAACTCGGCGTCAGCAGCTCCTTCTGCACCAGGGAGTCGGGGTCCTGATAATACCGATGAAATAGCTCCTCTGCTCCGGCCAAATCGTCGTAGTCCGGGCGTGAGACGCTAGACAAATTCAGAAACATTAAAGTGGTAGACATGTTTTTTTCGAAAGTAAATGCTAGGCTAACCTTGGAAGTGGTGCCCGACAGTTCTTCCATTCCATGAGACCGCAGAGGGCATCGAAACGCTCGCTCCGAACGAGCCCAGCAAACCGGGCCCACAGTTTGAGCCCAGACGCGACGCCCAGCATTGCGAAATTGTTATTAGTGTGACTGTGCGGAGGCTTGGTCTTGGTCTCGAGACGATCAAAGGACTCGAAGGCCGAGGCATAGCACTCCTCCGCCTCCCACTCCTGACCTTCTTGGAGCATGAGGAGCCCAAGTTCTTGGAGGGAGTCCGCCTGCAAGTCCTCCAGCTTGAACATGTCAGCCACCTCCTTCTGCTTGATGAGGCTCATGAGGGCGGCCTGGGACTCGTGCTTCCCCATGTGACACATGGCTATGTTGTGGAAGGCAATGCAGTGGGTCTCTTGGTCCCCAGTGATTTCGGAGTGGTGGGCCAGTTGGCGGAAGTAGCTTATGGCATCATCAAAGGCCCCAGTATGGCGGAGGACCACGCCGAACCGCATCAAGGCCGAGCTTAGGGCCACCGGCTGACGAACTAGAAATTCAAGTAAAGAGAGTCCGTGGAGAATACTCCCAGGCTGAGACAATATCATTCTGAACTGAATAGTGATTAAGTACCTTCAAATGCAAGTCTCAGGGCATTATCTGCAAAAACGTGGGCCTGCTCAAGCTCCTCAAAGGTTGGATTTCTGTGACCATGGAGAATCTCGTTGGCGAGTCCAATGAGCATTTCGTGCTCCAAGAGCGTTGCGACTCGGTACAGTGTCATCGAGCTACCGTCCACCACTTCGTATTCTAATGTGAAGAAAGTTATGATTAATGTTAATACTCATGATAGAATCTCTAGTGCATATTACCATCTCGGAGTCCATGGAGGGCGATGGGCTTCTTGAGTCGAATGGAGAGGATCTTGGGCTTGAACTGCCAGCTCTGCTCCTTTGACAGGGCCCGGCAAATGACCAAATAATCAACAGCGCTCTCCAGAGCTTCCTCTGTTGAGTAAGGATAATGTCAGCTAGAGCGGATAACATAATGTTAAAATTAAACCTGTGTTTACCCAAGTTATCTGAGTTGTCTCTGGCAATGAAAGCAAGCAAGCAGTTGATCTCAGCTTCCAGCTTGTCTTTTACGAAGTTGGAAGGCATCTTTTCACAAGACTCTAAGGCCGATCGGAGGAAATGTTTCGCCAACCAAGCTTCTCCCTGTTTCATGAACTTCTCCCCCAAGTTCTTTCTGAGGCTCGTTGGGGCCTCAAACTCTTCTGTATAAGTGCATTGAGCGGGATCATTGTGAATGTTTGTTAAATGTTTCCAATCCAAAATTCAGAGCTCCCTTACGTTGTTCCGTGAAGTCTTGACAAACCTTGAGGGTCTGAGCAATCAGTTCCACTACTGGGCGCTGAGAAACGAGGGTAGGCCTCAAGGAGTGCTTTTGTTTCCCCGAAACAGCGTTTCGGTCAGTATCATCCTTCCGAAAAATCTTATGCAGCTCCTGGACGGCCGTGAAGTAGCCGGCCGTCATCATTTCGTGCATGAGAACAACATGGTACGAGTGCTTCTGTCTGGCGATTTCATCCTTGGTATAATATGGTAGCCGATGAGCAAGCCGCTTCTTCCTATCCATGTAGTCATAGTCAACGGCCTGAAGGAGCTTTCGTCCAACAGGGGCGGGTGGGATTCCTGGGACATTGTAAGTCACTCTTTGTTTCATTTCTAGGTTATGTTAAACTGTGAGAATTATTCTATGTATATATCTGTGAGTAGGAAATTGAGAGCTAATTCACTTTCTATGCTTGTGTTGAAATGATTTATGCATGATTAGTATTTTCATTAAAATTATTGCAAGTGTGTATTGTGGAGTAGAGTGGAAGTTATTACTGGCGGTCAAATATATGTATTGTTTAATAGTCCTCGTGCTTTACTGGTATCGACTAATGTCTACCTACCAGTGTCTGTATATTTATTTAGAATTAAAGATCGCAGATAGGCATACCAGATCAGAATGCATCCCCAAGACGACATATCATGCTCGCTATACCGGTGTGCATATTGGGAAAGTTCTTATCACAGACGAAAGCTCTAATACCCTGCAATTGAAATGTTACTGTAAGAATCCAACTGAGGTAAGTAAACTAGCTGTAATCGAAAACTGCAATTAATTTAATTTATCTTGAAGCCTATATAGTCCATCCTGTTACGTTACAAACGGAATCCTACAAAGCTAATAACATGAGTGACACAATCCAGAATGCACTCCAACTGTGGCTGTGCACCAATTATCAGTAATGCTTTGGCTCTAAATAAAACTTTTATGCTTTCAAAAATGGTGCACTTCATTTAAGAATGGGGTCTGTGGAAATCGGAAATCGTAGAAAATCAAAACTAAAATGTGAGGAACCAGAGCGGGAATAAGTGTATTTAATTTTGATTTTAAGTATGTTCTACGCATCCCATTGCAACATAAATAAATTGGACTATTAGGGAAGATCATGGAATTTGGTTTTAGAACCTACCTTTTGCAAGAAGTAAAATAATAGAGTTTAATAAGCATGCATTGATTGAATATGGAATTCGACTTACCTGTTTCCCATTAATAAGAAGGTTTTCCTGTTGGAACTTTCACTTAAAACTTAAGGCTTCTTCTTCCATGAATTCTTCCCTGAAACCGACGCGTGCTTTCACCTGTAGGACATTATTGTTAACGTGAAGAACAGATCGAACAGCTCTTGCATATGGCCTAGGAGTGCAGTACTGAAGTGTACTATGTATGTAGTATCGTACTGAGTATGGTTGGAGGGAATGCTCCGTCAGCCCTGCCTTTTTGAACTGCTCATCTGTCAACCCTATTCCTCATCTCCTCTGTTCTATATTATTTATTTACTTAACATTATCATTTATTCGGAATTAAATAGAGCTCTAATTATTCGAAATCAGTACTTGTCTTGAACATGTCTGACCTGAGCACACTCTTGAGCACGGAGATCCCAGAAGGGCTCCAGAGTCTCGCCGACTCCCATGTCAACTTGGAGCGGGTTGCAGAATATTGCGAGTCAAACTACTTCCAGGTTTGTTCTCATACATTTTACTTTACCCTTATGCCTTAACACCTAATCAGCACGAAGCAGCTTAAATCTGACAAACATGGTAGAAACGTAATGTACTTAAACCTTAATCCAATATACAACTGCAAACTAAAATATTTATCACATGATTTTTGTCTTGTATTGTTATTATTGCGTGATTTGATGTAAGTAGCATAGGAATTCATTACGTACTTATTACGTACCATTACTTGCTTATTCAAATTGGAATTCGTATTACATAACCCTGACTATTTGTACAAAAACTTGCATGACAGTAATGCCACATTCACATTTTTGTAATTGGCCTCGATGTGAGATTAGGTGTCTTATTAATGTACACCACATCACTGTTTTCAAATTCAGGTTGACAACAAGAGAGAGGCACTGGACGAGACGAAGCGGTACACAACCCAAAGCCTGGCCTCAGTTGCATATCAAGTTAACACTTTGGCATATCACTTCCTCCAATTGCTTGATTTACAGACAGTTCAGCTCGATGAAATGGCTGCACAGGCCTCTCACATTGCCCAGGTAAGGTGTGAGTTCACGTTTTATGAAATCGTTGTTCTGAAGCTGTAATTAACTCCTCTGACATCTGATATTATTTTCGCAGAGCATTGCAGTACACAAGGAGAAAGTAAGTCGACGTGAGATCGGTGTTTTAACTTCCGCCAAAACGCCCTGTCGGCAATATAAAATTCTGGCTCCTGCGACGCCGGAAAAGCCTGTCAAGTACGTGCGCAAACCCATTGACTACACTCTCCTGGACGAAGTCGGGTGTGGGGCAAGTCGAGTTAAGCAACAGCTGGGCTTAAGTAAGCGCACAGTACCAGACGTTGAACCGTTTCATGTCAAAATAACCAAATGATAAAGTTATGATGTTATTAATTTTACTGTACTGATTCGGAATCTTAGGAAGCAGTTTGAAGAACAGTTCTCAGCTTCCTTCAATGGCAACCCTTCCGCCTAGCTCTAAGCCCCCGACCCCTCCAATGGGAAACAAAATGGGAACTCTCCGATCATCAAACACGATTTACAAAACACCGCCGGTTGTGGCTCCACCCCAAGTCCCTACGCACTATGCACCAAACTATCCGATGGGACATCCAAGGAGAACCTCACAGTCCTCTATTCATAGTAATCCTGGTAGTGTGACTGGAAGTATGGGCATGGGAAGCATCGGGAGCAATGGGAACACAAACATGAACACCATGAACAGGAACACTATTAATAGCATGAAAATGAGCATGCAGCAAGTTCAAAATGAGCAGTACACGACGTTGCCGCTCCAAACATCTCACCCTCAACATCAGGTCACTCAGAATCAAGTCCCTTTGACAGCCACAGGGATCCCATTCCGCCAGAGAGACATCCAGCCCATGTCACGCCAGCAAATGATTTATGCAGAGAATAAAGGTAATGGCCCCTTCGAATTTACGGATTTACGAATGCTACATTTCTATTTGAAAGCTCGTTAAATTTCATGCCTACTTAATATCTTAGTTTTGGGACTTCCAAATGGGCCTTCATCCCCGCCCCTGCCACCGCCGCCAATGGAGCTGGGCATGCATGATCCAATGGAGAACCCGTTGGTCCCCAAAGTATACTTGGAAAAAGTCATTGCCGTTTATGACTATGCACAAGAGCGAGAGGACGAGCTAAGTTTCCAAGAGAACTCCCTCATTTATGTTCTGAAGAAGAATGATGATGGTTGGTGGGAGGGAGTGCTCAATGGAAAGACGGGGCTCTTCCCTGGAAACTACGTTGAACCCTGTGTCTAAATGTATGTCCCTTTCCCTTATATTATGGTCTGAGTTTTTTACATTCATACCTCATACGTAATAACTGCTGTACCACTGCATGCCGGCGGCTTGTACATGTTATTTTGTTATTTTTTATTAAGAATTTCTTTAAAGTGTGGATTTGAATAGCATTAATGCCTTACTGCGCGAAAAGAAGAGACTATGGGGTTGCGAATTGATAAACCTCAGAAACGCCAATGCTGGAAAGCTTTGTAACTTGCCTAAAACCTTGCCTTAGTCGGAACGAGGCTCCTTGGTCTCGGTGTCAGTGTATTAATTAAGTTACTGGAGGCGTAAATCTATTATTTCTCATGTTTACATTTATTATACATGTTGTAGAATAACAATAAAACTGATCATAGAATAATTTGCAAAGATAACTCAACAATTAAATTAAAATTACTACTATATGTAGGTCCTACACCTTGAGCTTTATATTCGGGATTTTACACAAACTTGGGTCCAGACACGTACATCATAGGCTGTAGGTACACATTTGAATTTTGAGTTCAGAGCACTCGGCGGTAGAGGAGCTGAACTACTCTTCTGTCTTCTAACTTGGATTCTTAGTTTTAGATCAACATGGTTGCACGTAATTGTTCCACTAGCATAACACTCGAATAGTATACATGTGGGTAGCTACATTTAATTACGGCCGAAGTGATGGCATATAGTAGAATATTTGTCTACGTAGGAGTAGGCCCGTTCCAAGTTGGTCAACTAGTATTTAAAACATTCAACTCAATATGTGTAGGGATATGCAATATTTAAATAGTATCTAACTATAACTCTTTTCGTGATGGTCACAAGTCACAACTAAATCCGTATTTACAGGTTAAGTCTGTCTCTTATCTAATTTAATTATATTTTGAGGAGACGCCTCTCTTACAAAACATATGGACTAAGTTCTTACTAATCTTAAAAACTACATATACCTAGTTTCTTTGCACGCCACGCTCAAGGTACAAATTAAGGATGCCACGACGAGCTAAGTATTTCCTAAGCCTGTGCATGTCTAATGTTCACTAGTACTTCTAAAGACTACTTTGCCGATTTTGTCTTCCTATAAAAAGAACAAAAATACATGTTTAGTCTAGTTTTAGTCTAGTACTATAGTGCTACATTAACAGTCTATCACTTCCATTCTAAAGGACTTAGACCTTGGGGCACTCATACGGAGCGGCTCCTCGGTCATGTCATCACTGGCGTCTTCCGGCATAATATCACCTGCTCTGTACTCAGCTACCTGGTCAAAAATAGTGATTCATTAGCGAACTCACTCTCCCGCTTCTTAGAAACTTTATTAAAAGTAGATTCCTTTTCAAGTTTGGTGCATGCGTATTGAAATCCCGGATCTTGGAAAAGAAACGTTAGGTACATTTGTTTTCTTTGTGAAGGAATAGCATGTACAAGAGGTATTAGGGGGTTAGGTCCAGCGGAAACACGGAAGTTAATAGGGTTAAAGGAAGTGGTCTGTTCTAAAAAGAAAGGTTCTAGTACGTACTGCACATGTAAAAGATGGAGAGAGAGAGCGGAAGCCCGAATCCAAAAACACTACTTTTCCTTCTCAAACGAATCCTGTGTGACCTTTCTTTCAATCAGAGGAGGAGCTCCTCAGACGTAATTCGTAATTTGTAACTCTGGTTTCCCGGAGTCATTGGTAAGTACTGTGGAATTCATTTCAGCCCATGAGAGTTCTATTATGAATGACCTGTTCATTAGGGATCTGACCACCTCTGTAACTTCTTAGTCTATAAATAGTACAAGTTTATCTTGCTTAGCCTAATCCTTACAGTCTAGTTTGGATTTGGACTCAAGTTTCAGTAGTTTATTAGTTGGGTAGTAGACTGTACAAGGAAGTTAGAAACTACAACTCATGTCACAGATCCTTAAAATTAGTAAACAATAGTAGGTAAGTTTGAGCCCTCTACGATTAGTAGGTAGAAACTGGGTTTCCAAGGTATGCGTATTCTCTAAGCACCGTTATACAGTAGTGGAGCCAGGATATTTACGGGTAATTTACAAAGAGAGCAGGTCTACTACGGTGGAAAGGTCAAAAACAGGCAACAGGAAGCAAGTGAGTGACAGTTCCTCTCTTGAAACGATTCAGATATTTTGTGAGGGGGTAACTAAATATGTCGTATTTATAATACATGATGTTCTCAAAGTATTGAAGTATAGCCGAATTGAGGGATCCTGAAGACAACAGAAACTTGAATAGGAAACCAAGAGAGGTGACTATGACTACATCGTTAAGTCATCAATCTCATTAGATCTAGGGTCTATGTTACAGCTACTACATACATAGTAGTTATACATACAATTTATACATAGTATTAGGCTTACGTAGTACGATTACTTAGGAGTAGGATTAGTAGGAGCAATGTCTTTGTCATTTTAGAAGAAATCCGGGTTATCCACACTGACACTCATGTTGGGAACACAGGGAGTCTCCATTCAGTCGCATTAGTAGTAGTTATGGGGCTCAGAGTATATTAGTAAGAAGATCAGAGGGGGGCTGGGGGGCGGGAGTAGTAGTGGTGAGGTTATTTAAATTGAGGACACTAGTACGGATGCCGGATCAGGGTAAGCAGCGAGTGTACCAAGGCTTGGTCTCCCGCCCAAATCTCACCTCGTAGTCATTGACCATGGGCATGGTGGAGGCGGCCGTGTCAATCCTCCGCATCGTCGTGGAAGTGCTCCGTGGCCGCCCGCTCGGCGGCAGGATATTGAACATGTGCATGACCCAGACGATGATGATGGGAGCAATGCTCATGATGATCATGGCCAGGGCGATACCCATCGTCCAGCCAGGGAACTGCAGCTTCTCCGTTAGTCCCTGGAAAAGGAAGCTCAGGTCTCAAATTCCTATTCCGCTGTCATTTTCATGTAAGTTCCTTACCGTTTCAGCGTTCCAGGCGTCATAAGTGGGACTGTCCTTGATTTTCGAATATAGGGACCCGATCAGAAGAAATACCAGAGAGGTGGGCCCGATGTATCGCCAGGAGATTTGCCAGTAGAGTCCAGGGTAGTAGCCGGTCATGTATTCAATGTCTTGTGAAAACCTGTATATCAAAGTTGGATTAGTTATGGTTAGTATTTAGGCTTGTTGGACTCTTCTAAAATGTAACGTTAGGTGGTACCTTTCGTGACCGTAAATGTACATCACGGTCACCGTCTCGAGGAGAGCGATGATTACCAAGCCAGTCGTACTCGCGTAGCCGTCGAAGAGTGATACCCAGTATTCCCCGGAGCCCGTCACAAAGATCAATCCGGCAAGAAAGCAAACTGTGCAGAGGACTCCTGAAGGTCAAAATGAATAGGGTAACTGATGGTTTCCTATATCCTGCCGTCAGCTCCAATATACAACTTTATACGTAGTTGTACTCACCTGACAAAACCGGCTTCTTAATATGGCTGAAGTAGGAAGACTCGAAGACCGTGTTGCAGACCCCTTCCATCGTTCCAATCTGAGACCCTATCCCAAGGGCCAACAGCATCAGAAAGAAGATGATTGACCAGAAGGGGGAAATGGGAAGTTCAACAATTGCTTGGGCAAAGACGACGAATGCGAGTCCTGTCCCAGAAGCCGCCTTGTCCAGCTCGTCCTCCAGACTGCAGTTTCGGAAAGGGTCCGACACGTTGCCCCCTGGGAACTCCCGCAGAATGAAAGCATTGTGAACGTCCTCCGAGATCAGTGATGCGTCTCCGAAGATTGTTCCGTTCAATTTGACCATTTCCTTCTTGTTGCTGAAATTTAGAGAAGCGGGCATGAGATGAGCCATAGCAGTTCCTACTGCCGGCAATGACCCCAACTAATTTCAAGGCACTCATGAATACTCACATTTTCATTTACGTATTTAATTTATATTTAATTTATTAAGCCATGTCAGGAACGTTATACGCTGTTCTAGCGCCGTGGAAAAGTAGCCAGTCAGTATATAGAGATTAGGAGCATGTTTCTTGGAAACGGTGAAGAGAATCATACTCAACCTCAACTCCCATGAGACTACAGACTACACAGCCCCGGGAAATTACTTCTTCTGTTAACACTCAAAAGGAGTGCCAGGGCCAGTTTAGGAAGGAATGCGAGCATGAGTCGACCTCGTGAGTACTACATAGGAACGAGCTGGTTTCAATTTTCCATTAACGTACTGCTCAAGACACCGCTCATGAATGGCCGTGGCCTTGAACCCAAGGACCGAGAAAATGACGGCCGAGGCGTAGATGGCCGTCAGAGCATTGGTGCAAGTGACGAAGACCACGTCCTTGACGCAGTTGTTCCGGGGCTTGTTGTAGGAGCCAAAGGCGATGAGAGAGCCGAAGGCGAGCCCGAAGGAGTAGAATACTTGCGTCGCGGCGTCCAACCACACCGAAACTTCCAGAAGCATGTGCATCTGCAACGTAGTAATAGTAATGAATAAGTTTCCAGAAATTAGGTTCCGTGCACGTACACCACAAACCGAAGCCCCATGGAGCTAGTCCATAACAAAATCCGCAAATTTCCTTACCTTTGGAGTGTACAAATGGAGTAGGCCAGACCCAGCTCCTTTGAGTGTGATCCCCCGAAAGAAGAAAATGGTGAGGACCAAGTAGGGGAAGAGAGCCGTAAAGTATACAACCTATAGCCAAACCAGAGCCGTCAACTTAGTCCGTTCTATCATTCATAAATCATATGCATGGGGGGGTACTGACCTTGCCCGATGACTGGATCCCTCTCATGATGATTAGGTAGATGACGACCCAGGCGAGGAGCAGGCAGAGGACCATCCACCACTTTAGCCCGCCAGTATGGTCAATGTTTGGGGTGATGTCCAGGGCCTCTCGGTACCAAAAATATGCCGTTTCTGAGGACTTCTCGCATTCTGGGACCGGGACCGTGGTCCCGTTGAGTCCGGGTATCTGTGGGCAGGTGGCCCAAGGTAGTTCCGCCTAGGTTGCCAAATAATTGGAAATTGGGGAACTGCACTGCAGGTGCCTGCATGGCATTAATAAATCAAGGCTTAGGCTCACGCGGAAGGAGTTGAAGAGAAAGAAGAAGCACCAAGTAATGATGACGTTGTAGTAGAGTCCGACAAGGAAGGCTACGATTGTGCTCGCCAGCCCAATCCCGCCCACACCCGGGTGAATCATGTTCCATGCACCCAGTGACCCTGTCCGTAACCTCTGACCGATACCGAGCTCAATGAGGAGGAGGGGGGCCCCTTCCAGCACGATCATGATCAGGAAAGGTATTAGGAAGGCCCCTGGAAAGAGAACAAAGGGTCCATTAATTACACATTCAGCACATGGAGTCCTCCTTTGTAGGCATACGAGGTCGGAACTTGCAATCCCCGACAATTCCTACCAGTAGTAGTGCTAATTCAGCGCAACGACTGTTCACAGCTCACGGTTACGCTGACGCATCGAGTCAATAATTCAATTTGTAGCAATTACCTGCTTGGCGCCCGATATAATGCAAAGTAACCTTTTGGATCTTTTAGAAATTCGGCCATGAGCTATCCCAGTACCAGTTATAAATTCACTGCTACGAACTGTCCAGCAGCCGTTCTTTGGCACTAAAGCTAATCCGTCCCTATTGTATCTAACTTAGCACTTAGATTTATCCAGCTTGTTCCAACTTTCTCCCGTGTGAAGGTAGGCATAAAGTCCTCTTCCTTTCATGAGCCGTGTACAGTAGGACATAATGCCTAGATGCCTAATACATAACATAATACGTAACATAGCATATAGCTACAGTAATTAACGAAGCTGATGAGTGCAAAGGCTAGGTCCATGAGAAACGGAAGCTCCAGTAATTTGTAAATAAATCTAATTAGCGTGCGTACTGCGTACTACACCAAACACAGATTATACGAAGGAGTTAGCACTTTATTCCAAAATGAAGTTGAACCTTAGATAAAGTTAGCGCAATTACAGTTCATTCATATAGTCAGGCATAGCATTTTGGGACGCAGTAGTACGCCATTATGTCACTGGACTAGCGTGCAGTAATTATTTTGGGAGCTAGTGTTAATTATATGGTGGGCACTATTAGCACATACTTACTAACTTGGGTTTTCTATCGCATTTTCTACGCTCGTTATTTGAATGAACTCTAATCCTGCTCGGAACAGTGGGAGCATTTCATAACGTAATGTATAAGGGATATACAAACTTGGAGGGTGCGATGTATAAAGAAAGACAAAAATATAAAACGTAGTTCAAATAATAATGCAGTGAACTGATGAACATGGACAGTTTTAAGTTTGGAAGTTCAGGGAGGGTTCAGTTGGAGATTTGGAGCTTTGTCATGCTAAGGATAAAGATTATTGTAGAAGCCGCTTTCTCCTTAAGACCGTACTTTCTCCGTGCTCGTAGTAGTACAAACATAATATGTACATAGTACTACGTGTAACAGCTTCTCGAGAGGAACAATCCAGCGGATTTCACAAAGACATTCCTAGAAGAGATTGTTCATGGACCTTTCGGGTGCTTGGTCTTTGCACTGGTTGACCTGGATTTGGTTCTTCTGAGTGTCTCATTTTACGATCCACCTCGGCTATCAGATAGCTTCCCTTTGCAAGCTAACACTACAGAGACTAGTGTGTCAGGTTCCTGCGATTTCTGGATAATGATTGGTGAAACAAGGGCTTCGTACTCCATGTATATTTACAGTTACTACAGCTGAGAATTCAAAGTTTGTTAATTTAACTTAAATTAGACTCCTTGTAGTCAATATGCGGTTGTAGAGGAGCATAAATTAAAACCCATTGTTTTTGTCCATTACAGATTGTATGCTCAGAGCCTAACCGTGTATTAAATATGCATTCTGTGTATGTGTACCGTTTTATAGTACAGCTTATTGTGCTACAATTCATATAACGTTCCTGTACCTACGTAGAATTTGTGCAAGAGCAAAGTATCAACGAAGGGAGCTGAGCATATGATGACGTTCGGCCTTTTTCAGTTCTACTTACTACCCACAACGCAGTAATCAAATGGAAACTTTTCTTTGGATAAGTTTACATAAAGTTTTAAAGCTGAGAATGTAGTGATTGCCTACGCAGAAAATGAAATTAAAATTCATAGAATTGCAATCCAAGAAGAAGGAATTCCATGTAAGTTGAGATTTATGACTCACGAGAAAGTAATTCAATATTTATAAGCTGTACAGCACATAGTTGAACGAATTTTGAGTACTGGTAGTAAAATGATTTTATGCCATTAGAAACTCATATTGTACTTCTATTTCTTGGTCCCGCAAATCCGTATACCACTTGCGGGGATTATGCGTTGTAGACTAAATTATATTGAAACCCACTTTTTTAATTATGCAGCTAACTATGTTTATGACAATCTCCAAGCCGAAACAAATCCCGACCTTCGAGCCAAACTCACTAACACTAATCACCCTGCTACTACTGCTTACTGGACTATTAATCTAGTTAGCTGCGGTTAAGTTATTCTTGGGTGGCAGACAGTAGCCACATAACTTAATAATGTCTGGAAAACATGGAGTTTAGGGTGCATCAGAGCCGTATGGCAGTATATGGCTTCTGATTTGTAATTGATAAGTTGCAAGGTGCACCTATTGTGTAATATGGGCATGCCTATAAATAATATAGTAGTCGGCATGCACGTACTACATAGTTTGACATTTGGACAAAGCTCCGCTCCCTAATTGCAAGTACCTACACTATATCAGGAACTCCTATGCAGGTACCTTATATGCACGTTATACGTCAGTTGGTATAGTACATGGTATATTGTTCATTTACCTATACTATGTATTTAGTATAAGATTTGCTAACCAAAGTTTTGTATTTTTCCTAACCCAAGAAGAAGATAATTTATGGTTTCCTTTACGACAACGCCCCGAGTAAAAGTGTCATGCCAAGAATGGATATAGAAGTATGGGAACTAAAATGCAACGTGGTCGAAGAATTACACTAATTTGTAAAAATATGCTAAACATATTCATCTTTATCCCCTATTCAGGTAAGTTCTACATATAAGGCTCATTCATTTCCGTTTCAGCCCATCTGACATTAGAGCCTAATGGAGTTCCCGTTTTAAATTGGGCCTGACGTGTCCTGTAACAGAATTAGAATGTTAATCTAGTTCTTCTTTAATTGAACCTAATTCGTTTATCTCCCCAACCTCAGCCTTTGCCTGTGGTTAGTTGTACGTATACTATGTATGTACAAACTACAATGTTGATGTTTGATGAGAGGCAATAAATGTACAGTGTCCTATGTGAAACCGGTATATACGGGAAATAATCAAGGAGCAAAGCAAACAGGCCCGAGGATCGACTGATGATAATGAGACATTGTACACAATACACTCTCAGACTTCACAGGGATATTACAGGTCAATAGTCAATATGCGAATATGTATTAATTTGGTATTCATTATCAGTTGGACCTAATCCAGCCTAAATGGGTGATCCATCATTTACGCACACTCTTCCTCGATTTTTCTTCCAATTGAATTCGTAAATATTTACATCGAGCTTAAATCCCCGTCCCAGACTGAGGAAGGAATGCAAGTAAACAATGTAGGTCAAGAAATCCCAGTTAGAGTAAGACTGAAGTCAAACACTAAATCAATTGCAAGGAATAGGGCAGTATCTACTGTATAATAAATATGTGTTTGGCGTATAACGTACGTATATCGAAAATCTAAACCTGCCTGCTCCAGTTAAGATGTAGCATTCCGCTGAGGAATCGACTCCACACAAAAATAGCATAGTGAGTCAAAAACCACCGGCATAGTTTTGCCAATTGGCCTGATACCACCATCGTGTTTGTAAATCATCCTGTCACACTATCAAAGTCTGGAAGGAGCCTATAGTCACGGGACAAGATGAACATGATAAAGATTTCCCATTGTCTCCATACGCCCATCCATACCTATTGGCCTATTGTGTAAAGTTTACCATTATGAAAGGTAAAGTAATAAAAAGTAGCAAGGAGAAAGTTTGGGAGAAACTGCGTCGCAGAGTCTTCTTGAATGTGGCGATGGGCGAATACAAAGGGTTTGCTTAAGTCCACAAGAGGAGGTTTCAAGTTTTCAAGCTTATACAGCATATAGCTCAATAGGAAGTGCCCACTACAAAACCAAATGAGACTTGTTCATCAGGCATGAAGCGGAAAGTATGGAGTTGAAATTGAAACAGTTTCAAAATGTGTCCTCTCGTAGTTCTGGGAAAGGATCTCCTCACGGGTCCATGCTTTTACGCAGAAGACCAAGTCTGATACATATAGTACATGGCTACACTTGAAGTGTTATTTTATTATGCCGTCTGAATTAAACATGTGGGAATTGGAGATTGAATTGAGTCTCTGGGGTTGGGAGTAATTAAAGTTATAAATTAGATTCCGAGCCAAAGTACCGTTTACTACAGGATCCCTTCTTTATATGCATATATTTATAACAGTAGACCGTCGTGGGAAATGAGAATCCGAATGATACACGATACACGACTCCAAGGTATATGTCAAACTTTGTCTTTCACTTTTAAAAATGATCAGGGCTTAGGTATACGGAATACGGCATGGAAAAGTTTATATTTTGGCATAGAAGATCGGTAGAAAAATGGAGAGAGCGAGGAGAAAGTAATCAAAGTTTTCTTTCATATACAGCGAGCAGAGAAGCCTAGGCCTGGAAGTTTCCCCAAAATATTTGCCCTTCCAATAGCCCTGGAAAGGTCAAAGGGTGAAAGGAAGGACTCCAGGTGAATCATGACTTTCAATTTCCAAGTTTCCCTACTTTCACTTCATCATTCGACCAATTTTCTACATGCCTACGCCTACCCTTCTCGTCTAAATGCTAAGGTCTGAACAGGGGAGATGGTCACGGACATAAATGCATAGAATTTCCATTCCCTAGGGTCCATAGGTATATTGTAACAAGAGAAAAGTCGGGAGTTGGCAGTTTGATTAAAATTTATTACAATTTACTGGCTCATGACATGCTAACTCTGCCCTAAATACACAGAGTAGAGCAATAGGAATCCATAATTTGCTTGTACTCTGTTACTCTCCTTTTGTGTTTACTGTTTGTAGACTGAATTCCGACGGAGTATCCGCATAAAAGAGCCGAACATATCATGCTTGGAATATTAATTACAAAATTAATGCTAATGCTCTTCCTTATACTGGCCTCCAGTAAGTGCCAATAGTAGTGTAGCGGTTTGAGTAGGCCGGTTGATTGACATATCGGTCGACGATGAGGAAAGTCTTGGACGGCCGGCATTGAACTCGGAGTTGAAGGAAGCCGTCGTACAAACTTTGTTCTTAATTTATCATCACTCCAGAGTACAGAGTAAAATTAGTTTATCGTCACTGAACAGTACAGGATAAACTTAGCCCTGTCACCTGTCAATCCTGCTGGGCACAGTTTCCTTCCTGGACATTTCTCAACAAGGTTCTTATTACGAAAGAGAGCTTGCATAATTTATCATCTTCGGCGGTCCTATCTCAGTTTCCACGCAATTAATTACGAAGTTAAGTCATTGAGTTCGGCAAGGAAAACCCCCATTGAACTCTTATCTCCGTCTGGGATCACCGTATACGGACATACACCATGTAGAGTAGTACATAGTAGCCGTAACCACATTGATCCTGATCCGGACTAATGCCTAGTGCTCTTAACTCTTTGTAGTAAAATATATGGATTAGATGGCTCTGAGTAATTTTGGGGTTCGTTGGCCTGACCTTAGGCTAAAGGGCAGGATACGTTATGTGGCTCTAAAATTCGGGCCTCCTAGCCACATTTGCAGGACTTGAGAACTTTATGTTAACTCGCCCATCAAATTATCTTTTCTGATCCGAAGTGATTGCCGCCAGCCGGGAGCCTGATATTTTATTCACAACTTTCCGGATTCATGGTTTAACATACAATTACTGTATGTAGCCGCCTTGGACTCAAAAATACCGAAGAGCACGCCATCACATTCCGGGAAAGCATCTGTAATATTTCTAGAACAGGCGGATCCCACGTCCACGTGTCCTGGTCGTGAACTGGAATTGGATTACGTTATTATAATTTCGCGAATCCTTAAGATTCCAACCTCCATAAAAATGGGAAGTGATGGAATGGCAAATGTTCCTTAAAAAATAAGCATACCGAGAACACATACTTCATTCAAGTGGAAAGTGGGAGGAAGTGATTTTTGGCTATAGTCAACGTGAGATTCAGGACTTTGGGCTTGGAGGCGTGTCCTCGGCCCAACTTCTATTATTTGCTATCAAATCAAGGTCTCTTCGTCAAGAATTAGAATTATACTCCTTGGCGAAGCTCAGTGTCAACTTTCTCCGAGGCCGTGGGAACGGAGTTTCTGGGGAGAAAGTCCAAGGTGGCTTCTCCGAGGCTTTTCATCTGTCACTTGATTATACTTTCCTCTAACCTTGTTTGTCGAGGGAGACAAGAGACACGGCGGAGCATGGCCAAAGATCATAAGAGCCTGGATTGCGGACACAAGGTAAATGGGCCTGGTTACAGTTACTAGGAGGAGGAGGGGTGATCGTATTGGGATTCCCTAAACCACATGCCACATCATCAACACAACACAACTGACACCAAGGCCTTTCTCAGCCCGTAAAAATGAATGCTATTGAAATTGATAGGGCAAGGTTGCTACGGTCCGTATAGCAAAAGAGCCCTAATGATAGCTGACACGGGGAAAGGGAAAATTACAACTGCATTCTATTTGTAGTCCAACCAGGGCTCCTACTCCTATCCTAAGGCGTGTCAAGCCCGAGAATGGGGCCCTGATGTGACATGGCTTTTCATCTGTCAGTTCCAGGAACAGGAGAACTAAATGCACAGTAAGGCAGTAATTATCTCCGATCTATCCGGTATAATTCCTTCAATTTAATAAGTCAGCCATCGAACACTACATCCCAAAATCCCATTAAATCCCATTCAATATCAAAAGCCGAATTAATCCCATTAATAGTTTTACACAACCAGCACTACAGTTGTGTTTTGCAAAGTTTTACAAATATTTGTCAACATCTCCTCATAAAACACCAAAAAAACGAACACTAACTGAAAATGGAGCCTGAGCACGCGAATGTCTGTTACGCGCTCCAAGCCAATTTTTTTAATTAGGTTAAAATACACGTCATATTTAATTACTACACGCTCTCGTCACTCTTCGCTATCGAATTAGGAGGTCCTAATGGACTTAATGCAAACATGAAATGTTAGGAACCCCGACAAGTTCCTAAAAATCCGTATATTGGGTACCTAATTTCATATCTGTGCAAAATCTTTTTATGTACAAATTTGTTATCCCATCTGGGGCCGTGTGCAGACTTGAAAAGCATCTTAACCATCTTTGCAATACATTGTGAATTGTGAGCAGGAGGGTGCAAGTGCATGAGACTTAATGTTGATATGCAGAGGAGCATAGGCTTAGAGGCAAAGCAAAGGCAGGAAGGAGCGTGTCCTTTGGCCTGCTAAAAATATCCGGGAGTTGGTTCGAGTGCCAAGCGGGCATGAGCTTATGTTCTGTGTAACCTCCTAGAGCCTATACCCGGTAAGACAAGGAGAATGCCAGAGGATTCGCTACTTTTCCGCTATTTTGGCAGCCTGAATAGCGAGCTCTGAGTGAAAGCCAGGAAGCCCCTCTTAATGGATCCAGGAAAAGGTTCATGGGTAGTAGTGACTAGTGACGGGCGTCGCATGCCAACTATTTATACATGGGAGTCTTCCTCTATGTATACTAATAATATCGTTGTGTGATAGCAGGACACCGTTTTAGTCCCGATTGCGTGACGGAAAATTCCACATAGGTGATGAATAATTTAGGAGCGGGAATAAAGTTGAGAGGAAATTGGATTACCCCATTATGCAGTCGGCTAATAAATATACGTAGAGTAAGTATTGAAAAAAAATTAATTTGGATTTTTTTTAAATTTTTCCTGTCAGTAATTTAGGAATATCAGCATCGGTATTGGCGCAAAGTTTATCTTTCCCGGAAGCTTATTACTTCTCTTACCCTCTTCAGCTGCTTAAACCACAATATTGTTATTTTTTTGCAATTTTGCAACTCTGGATGCCGGAAACCGAGCCTAGTGAACTTTAATGCTTCTCCTACATATTATTGTCTTCATACTTCTACGCGTGAACTCCATTTATAACCTCAAACTTCTAAATACATTAATAATACTAACCTTGCAACATTTCAAAGAGTTCTAGGGGAATTAGTAATGTCCTGAAGCCAAACATCATACAAAAATGGGAGCAGAAGAATAGAATGGCGGTAAAAGAAGGAATGGCTGTCATTATGTCGAACTGTAAAATGTCGAATTGTCACTTCGCCGAACTCACTGCGTCGAATGGTTTG
>JAQFZY010000052.1:0-64864 GCA_034696285.1 Hypogastrura burkilli | reverse complement strand
AGTTGATACGTGTAGTAGCAGCGAGGGCAAATTCGTGAAGGCGAGTTATCTCGTGAGTAACAGCGAGGGCACGGCAAGGTTTTCACTGGGAACCGGGTGGTGAATTATGCCCTAGCTACAGAAGCAGTCAACTGGTTAATGATTTCTTCTTGTTGCTTACGTCCTTCATCCCCATAAAACCCAGACCCGGGTTCTGCCTTGTCTATCTCATCAAAATAGACGTCCAGGAACCCGCGGGGTTGTTCTGAAACGTGAGTCTTCTTATGGGACTCGGCAAATTTTCTGACAAAGTTCACAATCCTTGCCGCCTGTGACATCATGCCATTGAAACCAAACAAGTTGGGACCCACTTTGGCCAGGATCGGAATGAGTGTGGACACGGTGGCCGGGGAGTTGGACTCTGGAAATGCTCTGTCGTAAAACAAAGGTTCATGTCATGGGTCAATGTCAATGTCAGAACCAGAGCCAATGACACAAGTTATGATGATGACCTGTTTTGGCTCACTGGGAAAACATGTGCGTATAATAAATAGCAAGTACGGGGTAAACTTTACTGAGCGCTTACGAATTAACGAGTTTCAGAATGCTGAGGAGCTCCGGGTCATCTTGTTTGAACCTTTGACCCGAAATCACAGTCCAGAGAGCATTCAGAATAGCTGTTGATTGTACAGGAAGACACGGAACTAGAGCATGAAATACTAATGTTTAATAGTCTAAAATTGAATGTAGTACCAGCATTAAATCGGTTGATCGTTGACACGGGCCGACCAATATCTTTTTTGAAGTGCTCGATAAGCTCAACAATTTCATCCTGCACGATGGTCTGGATTGACTTTTTCCCAAACCCAAAGTCTCTCAAGTGCTTCAATGCAAAGCGACGCTATCGACCAGCGGATACAAATTTAGGACCAATTAAAATTTACTGAAAGTCTTTGCTCAAAAATTTTGCAAATGAGCAGCCAACCTTTTCAATCCATTCGTGCCCATCCGTAAATGCAATGCCTGTACAAAGATTAAGAATCCGTAGTTATATGGTTATTACTACTAATAATCCATTAAACTACAATTTACATTGAAATGAATTTACAACCTTTTGGCTGCCCGCCACTCCGCTCACAAACCGGGCGGAGTCTTGGTCTTCCCGAAAATCCCGGATCGTTCATCGCCTCACGAATCCATTTATAGTCGTTTATTACCACAACGCTAAACAACCAGCCAAAAATACACCTCATAATTAATTAGTTACAAATTTGTCTTTCTAACTAGTTCAAAGTATGTTGAATGGCTATATGGAATTTAGCGAGAGGGTTCAAACAAATCTAGCTAAAGAACTACCATACGGCGTCTCCGGCTAAAGAATTAGCTAAGAATTAAACAGTGCCAAAATTATCACTGAAATTCTAACCTAATCGTATCAACAGAAATAACTTCCATTTCCATAACCAAAAATAAGCCACCAAGCTGGTCAGTATTTTAGGCCCTAAAATTAATAGGCGATATTGAATTACCGATACGACCCAAAGACGAGCCCCACGACCGGCCCATAAATTCGCTTCCACTCCATCATTTGTCCAAATAAGTTCTTCCGAAGGAAAGGAAGATGTCCGAAAATTGGGAAGCCCCATGGTCCTGGAAGAGTGAGAGTCCCAAATCCAGAATGATTTAACAGAGGAAGCTGATAACTAAATCCGATTGACATTACACGAGTTCTTACCAGGAGGATAATTTTTATTCGGACGTCGCTGAGTTATAAAATAGGCTGTAAGAGCCCCAACTAGGAATAATACGAGGATTTCGGTCAGCATTTTAAACGCTGCGACTTAGTTCTACTACCACGACTCTTAATACTGATGGAAGTTAAGTCAAAACGGCTGACTAACTGCATCAGTCTCTGTCTAGCCTTCAGGAAGTTTGCTAATCTAATCTTGCAGTTTTGACATTACGTGGGTCGAGTGTTTCCTATGTAGTAATAGTACACAGTACTATCCTTCGGAAGTCTGGTAGGTAATAGTTCGCTGCGGGTAATACTAGCAGTTAGGTTTCTACGGGGAGGCCTGCTCCTACTATAAATGAGAAACCTCTATAGATCAGCTGTCAAAGTCCATAATGTCCAGCATGTGCGCTGCGTGCGACAAATGACAAGCGTACCGTCGAGAATAGACCTTATACCATCGAGTTCTGGTTAAACAAATACGGACTTCCTAAAGAAAATAGACTTACGATAGATCAAGAATTCAGTGAGACATTAATGACTAACCAAATTAATGTACTCGAAAGTGACGTTACATTAATTTTGGCTATGTGAATAATGACAAAGAATTGCTTAGCAGGAATTGATAAGTTCCGTAAAGTTCGGATTATGACAGATGGCTCTGATTCTGGTATTCATACACTAAATTACCGAAAACGTTATGCATCATTTTCAAGGTTAAACGGAGCTGGACACTTTAGCAGACATCATTAGGACATAAGTTCTACATAAGGAAAAATACTGAGTACTAAGTACCTATTGTTTTCTTGCAAAGACACCTGTCCTACTCATTCCAATAGTTATTGGCACTGAATCAATAGAGTTTTAATACGTATAAAAATCCATAACAGAGCTCCTACTCTCATGTAGCTCAGAAAAAGCAGCCATGATAAAGGAAGGAATGGGAGGATGAGGATGCATTTATTTGCATTTATCGGTTGCTACTTGCCTTAGGAACGTACCTCGTAATTAATTAAATAGCTCAAATTTTACCATTCATAGTTCATAATTTGCACGTTAACGAATTTAAAGTTATTTTACTATTTATAAAAGGAAGTTTTCTACCTAGAACTGCTCAATCTTAAATCCAGTAGTACACCTACACTTCAAATTCTTCCTTCTCTGAACCAGAAAATGGGGAAGGCGGCCATACTGGTTTTACTTAACCTTGCCCTAGTGCTCTTGGTCTTGCAACCCGTCCAGTCGTTTCCCTCAAATACCAAAATGCAGATTTCGGGACGAGGGATCATGAGTCCCCCGTTGAGCTCGGCAGGGAGAACTAAAGGTAAGGACCAAATCTTTTGATATGCTGAACGACTATTTGAGCCAATGACCACATTGATCATGCTTTCTGTAGTATATCAAGAAATATACGTTTGTTTGAAATATGAACTGTTAATTGTAAAAGTTTTATTTGTCAGATCATACAAACTCCAGCTTCAACGGGAAGAACGAGTCTTTGGAACAGGATTTCACGGATGGTAAGTCAAAAATGTCCAACAGTACCGTTTTCGAGCTGCACCTTAGGCACATCTCAATTAACGAGTGCGGCGGCGGTCAACCACAGAACTGTTAGTTTCTAAATAAATTATATGGTTGTTTTAATTTAAGTGCATCATTTTAAAATGCCGGGCGACTAATATGCCGTACGCAATTGAGGCTTACACAGTTAGAGGCATCAAATCTAAAATACTTCATTGCGAAAATAGGTGAACTTGAACGGCTCTGTCCCTACGGAGAGCTTGAGGTCCTCAAGAGCATTTCAACGGCCCTAAAGTGTCACTCTGGTGGTCTGGAGTTCTGGTATCGCCGATGCCGTTGCCACTATGCCAAGAACCACCCTTGCCCTGATTGCACGGACACGGGCCCTGCCACGGGCTCCGGTCACGGAGTCCCTCACTTCGTCCTCGGCTCCCCGAACGGGAACTCCACGGTCATCTATCAAATCCCATTCCTCAAGCCTGGGAATAACTCAGAGACAGACCTGGCCACTGCCAACAAGTTCAATGTCTACAATACGGCCGGCGGAGTTATCAATTTGTATTTCTATCAGGCGGGACAGCAGCAGCTGGTCTCTTCGGCTGCAGTTGCGGGGAATAAGGCGTCAAAGGCGGGTCATGGCTCTGCCTCCTCCAGTTTGGAGTCCGAGTTTCTTAGTGTGGAGTAGATTGATTTAGACCAATAGAATGCTTCAGTAGTGGCTTACGATATATTGAAAATTTTAAAGTTAGGTTCGATGTTGGGATCTGTAGTGGGAGGCAGGAAATTGATGTGTATTTTTAATGGAATGACTTGTCCCAAGCAAGCCACAAGCAAGTTTGTAGTTTTAATTTAATTTTAATCAAAATATATAAATAGTTGTTTCAGTTCTATGATTGCATTTATATTAGCCTAACAAGTAGGTACACATAATACTGGTAAATAAATTCAAAATAAAATAAAATGAGACCGTACCCTAAAAATAGGGTCAGAGGTGACACGTTAAGCCGACAATTAAATATGTATGTAGAAAAATACAAGTTTTCTTAAAATTGTTTCGCAAAACATACGTTGTAATAGTTATTCACAGGTGAAAGCTGAACCAATAACAAAATATTCATAATTTACTATCATTTACCTCAAATGATCTTCATGTTACAAAATCATATAAAACAAACTCAAACCCAAAAATGCACTTATCTTTAGTCCTAGGAAAAAATCGTGCATAAAAAGCCTCAAACCTTAAAGATTATCACAACTAAAAGTTAGCTAATTATTCGATTTCCGGAGTTTGGCATTGGTTGGAACAGTACCAATATTCTAAATAGCGTCAAAATGATTCCTGGTAGCTCATTAATCCCAATTCATCACTCACATCATAACACAAAATCCAGGTCCAAGAATTACGTGCCTCTATAGTAGTGAAGTACCCGCATGCAATGCGTATAAGACTGCTTCAAAGGTTCAAACCGATTAATTACCTTTAGCCGTCTGTCTGGCTATTAGACCGTGGAAGCAATGTGGGAAAGCCGTTTGACGTGAACACTCATAATCATGAACTTCATTTGTTAAACCCCCGTTGTCCCAAATCCCAAGAAATACACGTAAATGCGAATCAAGAGCATTAGTTACGATACAACTATACCATACTGCTACAAGTACTACCTATCAAGAGGTTTGAATTTTGAATGCTTCCTTCGAGTATAGATAAAGAATGACTATGTTCCAAATTGTTTAGAACAGAGAGGCCATGTATATTGATATTGATTGCTCAATTTGGGAACTCGAATTCAACTAAAAAAAAACACCCTTTTGCCATAATAATAATTATGAGCTTAATTTCCTTGGCAAGAAGCAGCAATTATTGTAGCCTGAACTCAATAGCTTTTAGCTGTCAAAAGAAGCTCCTTCCCATCATAAAAATTGGAAACCAGGTAATAACGATAACTGCCAATGTGTAACGTGAATTAAATAATACATTAATGCTATGCCACGATCCAGTTCCCCAGGAGGAGCACCAGATATTAAGTATCTATGTGGCGACTTGGGCAGTCTAATATGCTTATGCCCAGATAGTCCGATAGTAGGAGTTGCCTTGAGGACGGACTCAATGAGATCTGGCTGACTGAAGATGCCCAGCAATTATGCTTCGGGGAGTTTAGCTCCAAGCTCATCAGCATAGATACAATCTGCATACATACAATCTTCCTCGTGCAAAAAGTAGGATCAACCTCATCACGTACCTTCATATTTAAAGTCCCTTCCTACAAGCCCTCCGGTACAACTCTGGCAACTAGGTTTTCCTATTGTATTATTTGCTTGAATGACAGGCCGAGCCATGCAAATAATACAGCTACACGACAGCATAAGCCTGGGCTCCTACCTGTTGGGCCAGAATGCAGGTGTACGAGTGAGGATAGTATTTATATTATTGTTGATCTTCCAACAACAGTACGCGGGGACTCCACAGACTTCGCATCTTCACCGTCTCGCAGTATAATATGCAAAGAGTTCAGCTCATTCATTCATAAGCCATTGAAGGAAGTGGACAGCGTAGTAAATATTGCCGTTCCTTTGATTTTGAAACTCAATTCCGGCTAAACTAGCCGGAACCATAATACAACTCATAACATACGTAGTTATACATATACGTTAGTACGGATTCCAATATACTAGTTGGATTTTGGATTATCCCTAAGTGAGTGTGCGTGGTGATTTCCTCAAAATGGGACTGAGAATGGGACCATAAGGTCAAATAGTCAAATACAATACTTCCTATTGCTGCAAACGCCCGGAGTTTCCTCTTTTATTTATACCTTCCAGCTTACAGCTAATTAGCTAGAGGGTCATTGTATTCTGATTGTGTAATGTGATTTGTGGAGTTGTAGTGCGATTGCCTGGTTTGTGTAATGTCAGTCATTGGGTAACGGATATCTAAATAGTTGACAGTTCTTAGCCTTTCTGTGGTCTCCGTAACTGTAAGTTGGACATTTAGTTGTCCAACCTGAACCTATTGTTTTAAGGAATATCACATTGGACTCAGCTCAAAATGGTTCCGGATCCAGATGTAAGTGTGAGCTATACAATAATTCTCGAGGATCACAATGCTGATTATAAATTAAGACCATAAATAAATATGCTTTTGTTTTACAGAAGCTGGCCTACCCCAAGTCAGTATTCTTCATTATTGGGCAAGAGTTCTGTGAGCGGTTCTCTTACTATGGAATGCGAGGTACGGATATTCCAAAAATTGTCTAATGTACCGCTATACGCACTATTTATAGAAACAATTGGCGGATTTAAAAAATAAAAATCTTAAACTAAGTTTTTATCCAACGAGCCAGTTTTCTTATGAGAGTCCGTAATTTTTATTTTCTGTCAGAAGTTAGTAGGGTATCATTATTTCAGCTGACAACCAGTTTGTATTATTTAGCCTAAGTTGAATAAAGACCTTTAACCCTGTGTACAGTTTTAGGGCACACAAGTTGAATTGTGCTGTGAAGTTTTTTGTATGTATGACAAGTATGTATGTGACATGTGACAATACGTGACACTACATACTAAATTGTAATAATTTTATTTAGCCGATCCACCTGTAACACGGTACACGTTATGAAATATGATCTAGGTGAACCAAGGGATCCTTTTTGGGCAAATACTCATCTATTTTGGACATACTGTGGGGTTTGATCAATATTACCATCTTGACTCCTGACCAAAACCAACAACTATGATTTAATTTTTGGCTGAAACAAAAAGTGCCTAGCCCATAACTTACTTTCATATGTCGTACATATTAAAATTGTAATTAATTTTCATGAAGAATTGCCTCCCAGCATTCCTTGCACCCAGTATAATGCGATATCAATTAGAATGTGGGCGAGACAGGTTAACGGGGCTCCATTTAATTTAACAATTCCCATCTTTTTTACCTTACACGGAGCCTTCAATAGTATGCGAATTGACTTCAGGAGCCGGTATTGAGGTCAGTAGCGTAGGGACAAGAAAAGCCAGAATTTTATCCTTCTGCCTTGTGAGCATGCCTTTAATATGTATGAGGCAAGAGCGTTCTGTGCTGACCTATTCACGCATATTACTTACAACCTCTTCAGTCTTCGACCGACCATTTCTTAATTAAAATATATTATTTATTATTTTTACTCACTCAGCAGCCCACGCCCATTTTGACAATTGACCATGCAGAACCACGTTGGGATATTGGACTGCATTGGAAATGGTCATACAAATTGGCAACTGCCCTTGCATTTTAAGCAGGTTGTACTGAGAACAACATACTTTATTGCGTACCTATTGTAATTAATTCAGAGATAAGAATACAATTTGATTCCTAGAATGATGACTATCTCAAAATAGATGGACATAGATACCACCGTAGCCAAATTCAGTCTATCCCACCGCACCTCCTTGCCATTGCCCGTAAAGGCTTGATTGCATAGGTGGACTCAAGTTCAGAGAACCCTCATCTTAGGTCATAATTCATATTTATTGCCATATACCAGCAAAGATTGAGACAGAGGACAACAATGAGACTGTTGTCTTTAAAATTAACTTAGTATATCTACATATTGTAGAAGCAATAACCTCTCAATTCAAAGTATGGAGTATGCATGGAGGTTCCATTGTGGGATTAGCATAATTGAATATTTGATTCTCTTCATTAAACAATAGGACGTAAAAGGTAGCTTATGTCCAGGCCAGGCCATGACCAGGTACATGGGGTTCGTTCGCACCTGACTACATATACTAAGAGATGCAATGCACATGGCTCGGAGCTTCATACTAGATGAATAAACCGTAGTAGTATTGCAAAAAAAAAATACTGAATTATTGCGAAAAAAAATTCTCGCGAAGGAAATTAATTAAAGTACTAATTACGATCTTGGTTAGGTCTAACTAGATTATAGTTTTAGCTGGTTATATAGGCAATGTCGGTTTGCAAGTCACACTAAATACCCGCCAAATAATACGTACTCTTATTTTTCAATAAAATACCAGAATTATGCTCCGACAGAGTCGTTTAACATCTTCCAAAATTATTTCTAGCATAGAACACGCTACATATATACATCAGTAATCGTAATTCTGGACGTTTATTCATCTACATTGCCCCTACTGTCGCTACATTTACTAATATTTCACCAATTTTTCAGTGGTGTTGAGCCTATACTTGGTCCAGGCCCTGGCCTTTGACGAGAGCATGGCCACTGTCATTTTCCACGTATTTGTGAGCCTCTGCTACTTCTTGTCCTTGCCGGGAGCCATGCTGGCGGACTCTCTCCTTGGAAAGTTTAAAACAATATTCTACTTGTCGATTGTTTACGCCATTGGAAATATTGTCCTGTCACTCGGCGCTATTGAGGAGCTCCAGCTCCCATCACGGTAAGTTTTAATGGAGCATAATTACCAAAAGCTTGTATTTTTCATGCCGAAAAATAACTATTTTCGGAAAACTATAAAATCCAGCGGAATCAAATAATTTTTTGTAGTCCTATCCACTCCAACCTGACCTAACAGTAGCTTAACCTAATCTTCCCGTCCTAAAAAATATTATAATTTTTTTTAAATCTTTACCTGTTGTATTATTTACAATTGCAGTGCTTTTAGCGTGGTTGGACTCCTCCTGATTGCCATTGGGACAGGCGGGATAAAGCCCTGCGTGTCCGCCTTCGGCGGGGACCAATTCGTCCTCCCACAACAAGCCCAGCAGTTTGCCTCCTTTTTCTCCATATTCTACTTCTCGATAAATGCTGGGAGCCTAATTTCCACAACAATCACGCCAATTTTCCGGAAGGACATCTCATGCTCCTCCGAGAATACTTGCTATCCGTTGGCATTTGGGGTTCCAGCAGTCCTGATGATTATTTCATTGAGTAAGTCCGTCCTTATTTGACTTGCCTAATGAGTAGTGCGTAATCAAACTTAATGTTATATTTACTTGGATATACTACTTTTTCTTAGTTATTTTTCTGTTCGGGAAACCATCCTACAAGCTTAAACCTCCAGAAGGGAACATCGTCATGAAGGTAGCATCTTGTATTGGGGTAAGTTCTTTATTTCGAACAGTACACACTTTTATGATGTGTTTTTCTCGTTGCACGCAATCAGACTTTCACAACTTGAGTTCCGTAGTGATGATTAAATTTAATTTTAAACAGCTTAAACCTTAATTGTAGCCACAATATAGATATAAAAACATGACACCCATTTACACCGAAAGTGAATTACCAGGTGCCACAGATGGTCATAAATTCTGTTTGCTTTATAAATAATTCAGGAAAGTAGTTTTACTCCTTGAACCCAAGCCAACCTAGTTCATATTCATAAAAGTCCAATTTGGGCTTGATTTACGAGTGGGTAGTGTTAACCGTGGTTTGCGTGATGAGGACTGAAGTGCGAAGGGCTGTAAAAATAAAAATATGAATACCTGTTCCTATTGTGTTATTGTATTGACTTGTTATGCTATGTTAATGTATAGCATGGGTTGAGCCAAAGGAAGAGCAGCAACTCGAAACGAGAGCACTGGCTCGATCACGCGGATGACAAGTACGAGCGGAACCTAATTGAGGATATCAAGGGCCTGCTCAGAGTTCTCGTTCTCTTCATCCCACTCCCGATCTTTTGGGCCTTGTATGATCAGCAAGTAATACTCAAAACTGTTGCCGTCAATCTAAATTTTTTGAAGCTGAGTACTTCCAGCTTTTCATGCTAATATTTATGTATGACGTCAGGGCTCAACCTGGACTTTCCAAGCCAATCGAATGGACGGATACACGTTGGGCTACACTATCAAGCCGGATCAGTTCCAGGTTAGCAGAATGCCTTGTATTTTTCGGTAACATGTATATTTTTGCGGCATAAATTTGGTATTCATTTTTGTTTTGTTCCGATAGTTTGTAGTTCCTGATTTATTGAATTAATTTGATTCCAGGTCATCAACGCCTTGCTCATTCTGGCCTTCATTCCGCTATTCGACAAGATAATTTATCCGAAATTGGCCAAATATAATCTCCTCAAGCGACCGCTCCAGCGCCTTACCACGGGCGGGATCTTGGCTGGAGTCGCATTTCTAGTTTCGGCTCTCTTAGAATTGAAGTTAGAAGTAAGTAACCATGATCGGGTTGAAATGGCAAAATTCGAACATAAATAAATCGTAAACTATAAATCTTGCCCATTTAATTTAGACAACCTATCCAGTCCTGCCACATCCCGGTCAATCAAATCTCAATTTTATAAATACTCTGCCCTGTAACATTAGCCTCACCCTAGACGGGTCTCGGAACCCTGAGCTCATAAACTCCAACATGAACTACAATTTTGAGCTGATTGAAGTCCGAAATTATACGCCTGAGTTCAGGATCATTAGGAACGAGGAGTATTTTCCCTGTAAGGCATTTTTGGAGGGATTGGACTCTGCAAATTTAGTGAACAGGCTACCTGTAAATGCTCCTGATGGGAAAGTAAGCCTACAGAAACAAACTTATACTAAATATGTACTTGTATGTTTATACCCATAAACATGTTAGTACGTAGTCCCCATATACATATAACACGGCTTTTATTGACATTCTATCATGTGATATATTTTCAGGCCAATTCCGTCCTGGTGGTTTTACGGAAAAACATGACAATCGGCGTCGTTGAGCCAATCCATCCCGACAAGTTGGAAAAAGCGGAAGGGGACTCTAATGTTCGGTAAGTGTTTGCTCGCAATCACGCAACTATGCGTTAACGCCAACTGCGTTTTAATTTGTTAAGCGTCACTAACATTAAAGAACAAGTTGCTCGTGAACAACCCATATTATGGGTCCCATAATACAGTTTACATTTACAGGGTCATTTTCGATGGACTGGACACGAATTGGCACAAAGTTAGTATTAATTTGAAACCCCGGAATCCTAAAAGTCCGTCTCACAAACTGTCCATAATGGGAAATAATACGGATGTGGCATCAAGTGAAAAAACTGTATTTTCGCTTCTGTGAGTACTCTGGATTACATAATTTTTACGACTGACTTTGTTATTAATCCTTTATTTAAATCATTATATAATTATTTCATTTTTCATGTATGACGGTGTCAATTTCTTTGATTTTTCTTTAGATACGATGTCACTTTGATGTATTCGCTGGATGAGGTTTCTGGAGGTAAATGTTTATATTTTGGAATTTTTAGAAGCCGATTAGTGCATTTCTGAGTCCGTTTAAGTAATCCTGTCTGCCTTAAGAACAGATATTGGCTTCTTGTTTTCGTCTCCGGGTGCCAAAGTAAAGTGTTTTAATCCAACTACACATTTAATTCTTTGCCAGAATCCACCGAGATCAAGCTTGGGGAGATTGAGGTCCTCGGCGGTGGGAACTACGTTTTGAGCATTGCCAAGAACCATACTAACGTTGAGAAGTCGATCCTTCACAATCATCCATATTCCCTCGGACTCCATACAATTACGAAACCGAATTCGATCCACATGCTATGGCTCCTCCCCCAGTACATAATCATAACTGTGGGGGAGATCATGTTCTCAATTACGGGGCTCGAGTTTTCATATGCTCAGGTAAACGTTTCACCGATCCTGAGTACAGAGCTACGTCAAATAGCATAATTTAGTACTTGGAGAACTGAAACTGAAACTAATTTTTAATAGGCGCCGGAGAGCATGAAAGCCGTTGTACAGTCCGCTTGGCTGCTAACTGTTGGATTCGGTAACGTGATTGTGGTCATCCTTCATACCTCACACTTCTTTGAGAAAGTAGTAAGTCTGGAGACCCTCAATTTAGCACGGATAATTTCAATTAAAATATAAACATACCTTCTGGGTTCACAGTCACATAATCTATTCCTGTTCACGGGCCTCATGTTTGTGGATATGCTGATATTTGCGGCCATGGCATACGCCTACGTTCCAAGAGACGTGGGCCAGGCCGGGCCAGAGGGTCATACGAATCCCGCCCTGCAAGAGGACATGGACAATGTTTCAATGAACAACAAGACTTCCTTCGAGAACGGGAGACACCCTCAGGTTCACGAATACCACGACGAAGCCCTGTAGCCTTTAGTCCAGAGTTAAATTATATCGTATATACTGTTGCCATTTTATACTGATGGTTTCTAATAAAAAGTACTAAACCCCATTGATGCCGTTCATAACGTAATGAAAGCAAACAATCAGAGGAGCATTCCTCCGTATATCCTGTACGTCAGCTGAAAATAACAAATCACAATCAAAGAGTACATCCAACCCATAAAATGGGGCATGTCGTCCAAATTGGGTAAGTTAATACACGGACATTTCTCGGTAAGTTGAAAGTTGAAACAATACTTGAATATTCAGCAATTACGAAGATAGTTTACTATGAATGATTTGAATATTTGTTGGCACAGCATAGACGAGCAGGGAATTAGCACAACACGGACAGTACAGTGATTAGTTAAAAGTGCTTCACATTTAGAAATAATGGAACTATTTCTATCTATACAGATTAGTTTGCACATTTATTTATTTGTATTCATAGTGCAAAACTGGCTTTTTCGAAAGCGGATACATAATTGCTAAAAAGTTGTTTTGCATAAATGCTCTTATAATGAGGATATTAATTACACTTGTAACAACCCTTGTTTAATTAAGAACTTACATTCACTTTCAAAGGCTTAAATTTTATGGAACTTTTCTAATGTAAGTGTGTTTAAAGTCCACTTTAGCTATTTAAACCAAAAGTAGATAAGTATGAGTAAGCGACTTATTAAAGTTAATTATAAAAGTTGGTTACAGTTCATTGCATTAAATAAGGCTGGGACCTGGGACGACTGAGAGAAAAACGGTTTGCCTCTTTCCCCGTGTTTTGCGCGCCGAATCTTCAAAGAGCTCGAATTACAAAATATGCTCGGTTTCTCATGTTTAGTGTTTATGTTTAGTATTTTTTTAAAAGCAAGAATCCTTCTCTTTACTAACTACTAATCGTTATTTCAATAGTTGTAGTTAGTTTGTTGTTGATAATTGTAGTGTGCTAAAGCGCGTTAGTCATAAGTGTAACTACCTGCAGAAGGAGCTGTTCCACACTTGACCCTTCACCAGTATACGTATATAGTGGTATAGGTCACGTTCTGTGTTCTGCGTTCTGTCTCTGTCACTTCCATTTCCAACTTCACGACATCGCCTTTGGGATTGTTTTTGCACCTGCCGCTGATAGCACTGTTCTGTCATCTGTCAAACCTGCAACAATATGTAATAACTAACACGTGAAAAATAAAAAGTGCAAGATAAAATAAAGTCCAGTATACCGGTAGAACCAGCTACTAGAACATAGAACTTGAAAGGTCAATGTCAAGGACATTTCTGTTTATTTTTCAGACTAGTTGGTGTTGACCTTCTTGGCCCATCCCTTGAACACAAGTACAGACAAAATGGTTCGAATCCTCTCTTGCCATCACTTCCTAGGGCAGAGAATCGGGAAGTGCGAGGAGGCAGTGGGTGTCGCTGTGGCCGAAAATGTTCTAATTGTTGCCTTAGAACATCAAGTTAATATTTTTACAACAGACAAGACTGAGGACCTCAGTTCGTGGTTTACAAATAAAAGGAGCGGCATCTCGTTTGGTGAAGGGGAGTTTGGCAACCCATTTTTATTTGAAACGGGACAACTCCAAAATTCTACGTCTGTTCCTCCAAATCCAAATGAAACCCCACCCCATTCAACACAGTCAGTCGAAACAGAGTTAAGACTGTCACATTTCTTTGCTCCAGTTGATCTCATCACCTCTATTTCGTATAATGAAAGAGGTAAGGTGTACGCTCCTCGGAATTTGTATAAATGATTGGATTTAATGGTAGTCTCAAAACCAAAAGTTATTAATATACCTACTCTGACTCCGACATCTTACATTCTTTTCAGGTCACTACTTACTTTGTATGGAAAGACGGGACACTGGACCTGGGACAGGGACAAATTCCGTTCGGGCCTATTTCCAGTGGGACCGAGAAACTAAAGGGAAGCCAATGAAGGCTCGAATAGCTGGACTTGTCTCACCGACCGGCGGCGAAATTGATGACGAGGCCCTTGTGATGGTTGAAATACCGCCGCAACCCCTATTTGCTACTAAAGCAACGACATCTTGCAATTTATCAGGAAATATTGCCACACTGTCCAACGACTCCCGTGTCAGCATCTACACTTTTAAAGTTAAACAGAGTTCGGGGCGTGCCAAGGTTCAGTACGCTGATTTTGACCTGGTCTGTACTCTCCACTTTACGGGTTCTATGCCCGACACCGTTTCTTTCACGTCTAATTTAATTGGGTGCCTATCCCGCCAACAAGTGTCCGTTGTAAGGATCTTCGAAACGGAGCCACTAGCAACGCCAGCAACAAAAAGGGACGGCTTCGACTTATTTGGGAAACTTTTTTCAAGTAAAGCCAACAGTTCTACAGGTCGGAATACGACTTATAATTCTGTGAACGGTTATACCAAAGCCGGTTTGACTGACTTCGAGGAGGACACCGGAGATACAGTTGTTTTTAATCCCAAGGATGAGTCAGTAAAAGTATATTTAAGCAGCATCACAAAAGCAAACAGGAAGAAGCGACAGCCCAACTCAGTCATCCGAGAAGATTTTCAAGATGATATTACAACGAATAAGACAACGATTACTTCCGCTAATACAGGTAGAACGAGGAATTTCGCTGTGGAAGATTTACTGCGGATTGTGGTTAAGAATCCTTCGTCGGGACCAGCTGGAGACGAGTTGATGCAAATGGAGCTCTATCCAGTTAGGATAAAAAGTAAGGCTTATTTTATTTTCGAAAAGATACGAATCGTTTTTTTTTTACCCATGAATTACGTTTGCTGCGTAATTAAGGTTACATAATAGGTTCTGGTTTACACTAAATCGTTTCATGTCTTGCTACTCGTACAGCGCTTGTAATCGAGTCCGTTTCAGTAGAACGGGCTCTTGAAAGGGCAAGCTTGAACTTGGTCAGCAGACCTGAAAATTGATTAATATAATTTTCAAATTCTTCTGAACTAAGTTCCTTTTCCCGGCTAACTAGTTCCATTGTGCTTAGGAAGAAAAAGTTCAGTTGTTTCTGTGTAATTGAAATAGTTGACGACGATCCATTGGTCATAAGGTCACTAGATTTAACCAGATGTAGAAATTCTCTCATAGCTTTCACAAAAAGTTTGTCCACATGAATTTCGGCCTTTCTTCGTGCCCGGATCTATAAATAATAGATCAATAAATACAGTAAGCACGTGAATCACTTACAAAAGGTTCTAGGTCCTATCATAAGTAATAACCTACCTTTTGAGACATGAAGCTCGTAAAGAGTTTAAGTTGACTTTGATCTTGAATGACTACGATCTTATCCGTTTTCTTCCTCTCATTGAGAAATTTCTTTGTTTTTGATTTCGAGTCCTTTATCTTGTTTTTCAAAAACTGTAAACCAATTCTTTCCTGGTAGTCTATGGCGGAGAAAATGTGCATTTGGATTGACTTGTGGCCGGGTCTTGGTACAATTTCTTCAGTTAGCCAGTTGGTACTACGGTGGCATAGCGGTAATAGTGCACTAGGATCTGATTGTTTTTCCTTATTAACTCTAAATAGCTTTCTTAGGAACGTCATTTGTCGACTGTTTACTATTGAAGACGGCCACTAACCGAAACTGGATTTGTCGCTGTTGCTGTTTCGCTAACGAAAATTTCGGATATTCGAAAGTCTCACTTCGCACAATTTTCTTGTTTTTATTTGGTGAACCTTTTACTTCTCTGTTATAAGTTACCTAGGTATTAGTTGGGGTTTAATAACTTTTCCTAATTCTTATGTAAAAAGGCTAGAATTTCCAGTCTGTTTTACATAAATAGAACGGGTGTAGTATGTAATTGCCTGTAATCCTGATAATTTTCTAATGAGCCATGTAATTGGCTAGGTACTACTTCATATTACTCTGCTTACCTCTATAATTACGTAGGGACCTATTTTACTAATTTTCGAAATGGTTGTTTAAACATGCTCCTTTAAATAATTACAGACACACTGGGAGGTTACTCTTGCCTTGTATCTACTTCCAAAGAAGCCTTCTTATACCATTTACCAGAATTCAGGGGGTCATTTGTGGTTCGTGTTACAAGCTACCCTTTTACAGCTCCTCTAATTCGTTTTACCTTCGACTCGTTATTCCTCCATGCCCTAACTGACACTGGCCTGGAGACGTACAGTTGGAGAGGTCTGTACTATGCCGTTAAGGATGCGGAAGGATTCGAAGTTTATAAAAATGTAATTGGATATGAGATGTTCAGTGCATATTCTATGTATACGTATATATTGTGAACTAATTAATATTGTTCCCTCTACTCTAAATATGTAGGATTGTCCGTTCAAAAATGAAAGTCCATGCCTTCTCGGGATCCGTCCATTCCTTGCAGTTCGTCACATGAGCACAAATAAATACTGCATTTGCTTACTGACTTCCCCAACTAATGGTAGACAACCGGCCGCTGGGTCTTCGGAGGCTAGCACCTCTGCAAATGGGTATTATTATCATAATTAAATACGTACGTATTACATTAGTTACATATTTAAGTAACGGAAATTCAGATTATGCTTATTTCCATTTCAGGGACAACCAATGGACAATCTACTCACTAGATCTTCCCAATATTGATTTACTCTACAGTGATATAATTAGGTCAGCGGATCTCCACAAAGACTCGAGTCCGGATGCCTATTTCACCTTGGTATCCGAGCTCCATCTCATCCTACGATCTGCAATAAGTGGGAGCCCCGAGTCAGAGCTCAGCCTTCGAAATCGTTATCATGAGACATGCAAGCTGATAGGGCTGGAATATTTTAAGAAGTCGACCAAAGTGCCAGAATCCTCGGAGTCTCCGGGGCCGAACTCTGAAGATTTAATAGAGAACGGCGTCACATATCTCCGAATGGGAAACTGTGACTTGCATTCCATATTTTCGCATGAGAATCAGGGACTTCAGAAGGATCCGTCACTAATTCCGGGGATTACCAAATATGTTTGGGTAACGCTACCCAGGTTTCTGGAGCAAGAGTTCAGCCCATCTTCCCCATCTTCGAAGTTCTCCCCGACCCTGACGAAAGCTATAGTAGATTTTCTGACTACTAATTCCCCGCAGACTTTGGTTCGAATTTTTATTGAAGCCCCTTGGATTCGAGAGTGCCAGGGTTCCCGCCTCTTGCCTGTAAATGACGAATTACATAGTACATAATATCCATACTGAGAGTAAGTGTAATATTTTTAGTGTTGACTTTATATGAGCTTATTTTTTCAGACTCTAAGAACTCTTGCCGAGAGCCAGAAATATCAATGGGAGGAGACGCTAGCCTTAGTGCTAACTGTAGTTACCGTGCATGGTAGTGATACAGAAGCAAATACGGAAGTAAGCCGTGTCCTCAAATTAACTCGGCATTCAGATATAGTGACGAAACTCCAACCAGCCTGGCTATTGGAGAAGAAAAACAATACGGCTCGCTTAACTGACCTGGCCGTATGTTTGTCAATGAGTTGTTCTGACATTCACACTAATGTAAGTAGCATTAGTTTTCTTGTATAGAATAGAACTGTAACTGGTTAGGAGACTATACAGTGCAGTAGTGATTATTAGTGAAAATTGGAATGTGTGAAATGAAACCAATATATCACCTTGGGTTGACCTACCGGATTCCATGACGTTGACTAATGAGGCTTTTGTTTCTTGTGACAGGTGTTGTGTCGGGGCCTGAAGTCCAATGAATTATGTCTCAGTGACGTGGTCATGGCCTTTGCCCAGGGACTAAATCTGAGCTCAGAGGCCGAGGTAAAGCAGGGTCTGGCTCGGACCATGTCCTCTGTTTTGGAAAATTATTTTCTGGACAAATTGAGGTCAGTCTCTGTGAGTAAAATCCCATTAACCTCAGCTGGACAGCCTGTCCGCTCATCCATCCATCCTGTCACTGAGGCCGAAGATGAGATTCGTGCTCTCCATGCTCTAGTCCGCTCCTATCTTTCCCACGTATCCACACGAATGCCGCCCGAAGCCTCTGGCGGAGACGAAGGGCTAGGCCTAGCTACCACGGCTTCCAGCATGGTGGACGTAGCCGAGACCGTTATACATGTGACCTCACTTACAGACACCAAGAATGGGATTGAGGAAGAGAGAGACGGGGAAGCTACGGCCGCCCAGGAGCAGGGATGGCAACTTTTTGGAAAAGTTCCTTCTTTCATCAATGTGATTGTGAAGGATCTTGACCCTGTAGGGCAGGGGAAGGCAGGACACACTTTCCCGAGTTCCGAGTCAAAGGAGTCATTTATAAAACTCTCCGTAAGTCTGATTCAAAAACTTTGGCACTCAGAAGTCATACAATAAGGGGCGTAATGAATGTGAAAATTAGAATTGGAGAAAGGGGAGCTTAATGATGCGTCTATTCTGTAATAAAAAAAAACTTGCCATGTCAGACAGTTTTTGCACCAAATAAAAGTCTGAGCATCCTGACGATGCCAGAAATTCCACAAAGGCTAGATGATTGATTGAGATTACGAGACTAGCCAATGCAAATTCAATAGTTAACCTTAACTTCTGAGTTAATCTAAAGTTCGACCCTCACCGTTTTATGATTCTGAAAATACTGTAGTTTTCTATTTCTTGTTAACAGAGTCTTTTGGGGAGTCCCTTGGGGAACGTGAAAGGTGTTCATGAGCTGGTTTTAGACGCATTGACGCAGAAGGGAAATCCGAATTCTCCAGTTCATATAACACTACAGTTGTTGGCTGAGACGCCTGAGAAGGCAATCGAGAGCCTGATGGCTAAAGATCCGACGGCCCTAACACTCTACGGGAAGGTACGTCTATTTCTATTTCTACTCCATATGCCTACGTTTAAGTTTTTGCACTTACGATGATTTGATTTGAGAGAGGTAGTTGTACCTTGTGCACTTTGCGCCGGTAACTGCTGGAGACTACAATCCAGGCACTTCCGTGTCAATGAGTCCTTTCGTCGTACCAAGTCAGTTGTATGTTGTATGCTAGGGCCAACTTCCTTTTTCAGCCCTATTAAACCCTGGCAAGACCATGTGTTACCGGGCTCAAGAAAGTGCCTTACTATTACAAGTTATATTATTTACAAGGACAAGCCAAAAGTCGCATTATGAAGATCCCGTGATCGATTCATTTTACTTCAAACCGAAATTCCTTCAGTGCAATCGGCATTATTATCAGGAAAAGAGACTCCGAATATTATTTTAATACTGGTCATCGCAAAAATCGAGCCTGAATTTTGCGGAGATTTAAACTGTAATTGATCACAAATTGATTTATTAATAAGAAATCAGGACTCTTCAAATACGAGACTCCGTCTGTCTGGATCTGGAAGAGCATAGCTAATTGTTAGCATGACCTAAAAGTTTGTCATTGATCCGATACCCTATTCGTTGTACATAGGATATACTGTAAATATAAATACTATCATTATGTCTCGTTAGTCGTTACGTGTTTGGCTCACGTATTTTCTCCATCGCATCTACAGTGTGTAGAGTGGAATTCTTTTTCTGTTGATTCCCAAGTGAGTTGAAGAAGCCAGCCAAAAGTTAATCTCAGGATTTGGGGAACTCACGAACTCAGGGGCTTACTGAAAGGATTTCTATTGGCCCCGTTTAAGATTACTTTGTGTACTGTACACCAGCAGAGCTTCCTTGGATGTATTAACGATCTAGAGTTATGGGTCCATTGTGTAATTTGAAATATCAAGTTTTTGTACATTGGCAGGAGCTGTTCGGGAAGCGGACCAAGGCCTGGAAAACTCTGGTGACAAAACTAAAGGAGAAAATTAATTCAGGACCTCCAAACGTTGACATCTTCTCAACTGTCATAGAAAGTAAGCCCGAACCCCTTCAGATGTTCTGATGTGGTTCTGGATAATACATAGTATAATTGAGGACCTTGTATAGCAATCGTAGTATAGTAGAAACTTATTTCGACCTCCAAGCTCCCAGAGTCGGAGAACTATAGTGTTTTCAATTGAGTACAGCTGTTACGCTCCAAAACTGGAGTTTCTCTGTAGGCCGCCCGACTTCATTAAAAAGTTCTCACGAGTAAATTGCTCTGCTTCGTTTTTCATTGTATTTGAATGCTCTTGAGCTCCGGCGGCAGGCCTCTGTCCTTAATTGCAGGGGCGGAAGGCTTTATTATTATACTTACCATGTATTTCAATTATTACAACGGCTAGGGCTAGAGTAGACATTTATTTTTTATGGCTGCCTTTACGTTCTCCAAGAATTATGACAGATGATTACATTTTATGGCTAAGCGGGCATTTGGCTTTATATATTATGATCGTTTTTGCCTTCCAGGTGTTTATCTTCATTTGGCCAATACTCTGAGCCCATCCGAGCTCGAGGAAGTCCTGGACAAGGAAGAAGAAAATTCCAAATTCCACTCAGCCTGTAAACGGGTCGAGCTGGCCAATCATTTTACAGAGAAAGTTGTGAAAATGTCCAAGGAATTCCTGGAGAAGAATCAGAAGCAGAATCCAGGGAAATTATAGGTACGAGGATATAAGGGATCTGCTTTCTGGATCGGCTGGATGAGAAGCCAAAGCAAAAGTTAGCCATCAATCTTCGGGGCCTAATGATGAGACTCGTGACCTGACCTTCAGGGCTCATCATCAGTCACTCTTTTTTAGTTTTGCTGGGGTTCCAAATACGAATTGATGGATTTTGTGTGGCCCAGATCACCCTGTTATACTCTGGATGATGAGTGACTGGGATTCTGATTGATCTGCAGATAGCTGTGTATTTTTTTGGGTGCTGTTTCAGGCTCCAGCGTTGCTTGTGTATTTTTAAACGAAATTAGTTCTTAACGTAGGATGATTAACACGCACAGATATGTTCTACGGATAGTTGCCGTGATTATGATTCTTAATTCTGGAGCCCTGTCAAGCCCGCGTTCTAGTCTTACGTGAGCTTATTAAGTATCAAGCCCCAGCCCCCTCGTGTCCCTCCTCCAATCCTAAAATTATAATATAGATTTATCTAGCCCTTATGCATTATGTATGGGACGTGCTCACTCCGGTAGACAATTACCATCATCTTGTGGGTCGTCCCTAATACACTTTTTGAGTTCCAAGAGCGGAGTCGTACCTACATGAATAGTAGATGTGCTTATGGTGGTGGCGAGCCTGGGCCAAGGGAAAGAGAAGAAAGTCATTTGTCATTCTTTCTCTTCCATTTCAGTTAGCTTTGGCCGGAGCGGGCCAAACCTTGTGTGACAGAGATAGACTGTTATAAGGGCATATTATTAGGACCCAGTCTCATGAATCCTGATTCTCTATTGGCTTCACGGACCCCAGGAGTGTCACTTCCACTTAGGACTAGTAGGAGCTAATCCTCTTTGGGACACTGTGGATCTCAAGCCTTTTTCCGTGTTCAGTTAACTAGGCCAAGGTCTGCCGTTAGCTTTTAGCACGTACGAATTAACTCGTTCAGCCCATTATTTGATGCCCTGGGTCAAGCGTAATGTAATTTTGAATATGTGTTTGAATTAATTACAACAACGCAATTTAAATTGCCTTGTAACGCAAAGGCGAGCCATAATTAGGTTGTTTTGTGCACATGTCAGGGCCGGCGTAAGTGCAAATATTAATATTGACTTCATAGCAATAGTGTGGAGGTCTTTGTGATTGCTCAAAGGAGACTTAGGTTGCTTAGTTTAGTTAATTGGAGCGGGACACTGGAAACCCGGGTAAAATGAGAACATGTAATCAAAATACTCTTTTCTGGGACATCTTGTCCTTGCATAATGCAGGAATTAAACACAAGCCACAAGGCGTATTTATTATTTGTAGTTAGTAACTCGATAGTGCGGAGGTACTCGGATTACTAATTGTATTTTACTCATTAGCCGCGCTGGCAGATGTCGTAAGCTTAGAGCCTTCTTTAGCCTTGGACTACACCACATTAGCCTGAGAAAAGTACGTTATATGCCTAATAATATGCCTGAGTACATACTGGCTTTAATTTAGCTACTAAAAAAAACATAATTCAATACGTAATTCTATCCATGTGGGCGGCCAATTTGTCGGCGCATCTAGTCCGTAGTCGATATCGTGCCCAGTGCCAGCGCCCATATCTACAAAGCGTCTGAGTACGCATACAATACATGGTAACATATGTACAGGTTGTAGGGCTCTACAACTCAAAGCTTATGACAATTTACAATGTATGTAACAGGTACATGAAACTTGAATAAATACATTTTAAAAGAATGGTTGCAAAATTCGCTTGCATTCCTTAATCGGTGTCATTGGTTCAATTTTGAATTGCAGTGATGGCCTTAACTCTTTACTTAATAGCATGGCGCCTCAAAAATATTGACATCTGAATAGCTTTAAAAAGACTGATTCTGGGGAAGGTCTATAAGGTTAGTTTCGGCAATAGATTTTATTAGGTTTGGGTAGTCTTTATTACAGTACAGTGGAGATTCAATATCTGCGTTAACTAAGCGAATGACTTCGTGCCGGAAGTAAATAAATGCAGACTTAAGCGGAAAAATTATTAAAGCAGTTTCATCGCTGCTGGTACAAAAAAAATACAAGGCGTTAATTATTACCTACTTCCCTAGGCATAATTCAGTCATATAATATTGTCGGCTGAAGTATAACCTTCCCTGACCTTATTAAGCCTCAAAGATTAAAGCCGTAAAGTAGCCGGTGTGTGCATGTAATGACTTCTCTAGCCTTGTAATCGAGATCGCCTCCCTTCCAAAGAGTGAAAGTGGGGAAAGTAACTGCATTAGGCTCAACAGTTTTATTAACAAACTTTTGTCGTCTCCGCCGCCCAAACTTTTCCCTGAAATGTCCTCAGGGTTTCATTATTTCCCTCAAAAGGCTGGATCCCCTTACCCCCTGCCCAAAGTTGCAATTGCAACCAGGCTCCCCCAAAAGTGAGGAGCTTAGACGGAATAAGAATCAAATCTGAACCCTTAATTAGGTTTTGGGCCCCTCAACCCGAGATCATGTCCAATGTCAAGCAAAGAGTAGTACACAGGTACAGGGCTGGGGTTCTGGTTGAGAGGACCCGTCGTTACGGTTGAGGTAATTTAGGACCCGGGTAGTGTAGGTCCAAACTTGGGGAATCAATGGGGAGGGCCTGCCTGCCGGCCTGAGACAGAGCATTAGGGCGGCGGCTGAAACGTGGCTTAAACTTTAAATTAGGTAAGTAAGCCTCAATTTTTCCTTTGGGCCCGGCTCTAGTGTCAGTAGTGGGAGGAGGAGAGGCCGGGAAACGTGCCGGGAGCCTTTTTTTTTATTTTCTCATTTTCTCCCAGCCCGTCTTCTTTCACTTTCAGGGGCTTCTTTTATGAGCTATCATGTCATAGGGAGATCCATGTAATAGTAGGGCACTCGGACCCAGGCTCACTCAATAGTAGGACACGGGTAGTAGGCACTTCAAAACCCCTGTTTTAGGCACCTAAAGGGGACTAAGAGAATGAGCTTATGGGTTAAGCTTCAGCCTCTGCCGTCCTATCTAGGCTCTACATCCTCCAGGAGTAGGCTATAATTTCTTTAGCATGATTTCTAACTTCCTATTCTATTCCTAGACTTTTCTGTCTCCACCAATACCTACAAAATTAATATACCTACCTAAATCTACCTACCGGACATTAATGCCGTTTGGATATATTCTGAATTTGAGATTTATGGTTTGTATTTTAGGTTACAATTCTAGATGACTCTTTGGAATATTTACATTTCAGTTGTAGTTATACATATACCTACATTAAATTAAGTTAATTAGGTACGTGTAAGTGGACTATAAAGGCGAATTTATTTATCTCAATGTTTTAGTATAAAGACAAAGAGAAAGCAGCGAAATACCAACGGTTCCAATTTGCACGTAAGTACTACTGTATGTAGATCAACTATTGTGTTGTAGTTTTAATATACAATGTCTTGAATATATGACTAGAAATATGCCCGTGGAGATGTCAATGTTTCAAGTTTCATCCATCAAAGAATAAACTAGAGCAAACACAGTTGAACATCCTGGAAGCCGATCCCTAGTGGAGACTCAAGGAATCGTTCAGTGAGCCCGAACATGCCTCCTCGCCCTCACCATGTCATGCTTCATGCTATGTAGGTCCCGCTCTCATCAGTCAACAAAAATTCAAACGATAAGAATTTTTTTCTTCTTTAGTGAAAGTGGGAAGCCCGGGACGATGTAGTATGGAGATGAGGGAGGTGTTCGATTTGGGAATTTGAGGCCGGAAATTCCTCCTCCTAACTTAAGGGAAGAGAGATTGGCGGGTTTTCGATTCCCTTCCCAAGGAGAGGCTGTAATTGTGCCTTGGAACCTTATAAAGGGCTGGATCGAACCGAGTCCCTAGCATCATTTGTTGGTACATGGGTCGTTGGCATTTCCTCCTCTGGCACCGGGTAAACACGCCGTTCATTTCCCAATAGACTTCCCAATAGTTGATAGAACGCAAATTCTTGAGGATTTTCCATTGTGAGTACCCGTGAAGGGAGGGGAAGGAGGGCAACGGATATTGTAGAATTCTTAGTCAAAGGAAATGCTGTGCTTGAGGATTTCCAATAGCTAAGCATGTTCTGTGGGTTCCAAAGAATTATTAAAATATAAAGCCTACTTACTACCTATTGGAACGTTTATATTATTAAATAGATAGGATAGGGATAATACTAATCTGGCCGATATTGCATTGCGAGTTGCGAGGTACCTGCAGCAGAAGTATGAAATGTGTGTGACTACAGACTAATTGTAAATTTTGATTATGTTGAAAGTTGTATTGTATTTGAAATACATAAGTAGTGCTATGTAGCAATATATATTACCTCAGAGTATCAATACGTACAAACTGGCTCGGATCGGCTGACTCTAAAGTGTAGCACAATGTAGCATAATGTCAAGTACGCACGGAGCATCTCAGATTCGACGCACAAATGATACCTGGATTTATGTTGACTTGTTTCGTCCTTTTTAGTGCACTTTTGTTCTCTTAGGCATTTTTTGCGTTTTAGTAATAGTTTTATTTTTAAAGTGTGATTCCCGGTTGCGGAGTAATAACTGTCTCCCCTTATGCAGACAGTTCAACTTTTTTATATTCGTGGTTGCAGAGTAACTTTCTCCTCAGCTTGGTACAATGCAATTTTTCGTAGTAGTAGTACACTACATATGTCAGATGATGAATATCTCCACGGTAATTTATAAATTATGCACATGCGCCCTTAAATTAAATTGAAACATGAACGCTCCCATCCCCATCGCATAAGCAGAACTGGTAAACTCATAGCGTTTCGGATATGGATATGGATCCATGTTTTATATTAATTTGTTCAATTTAGTATTATCTAACACGCAGCTAGTAGGAATAAATCCGTCAGGTAGGAGGTAGGCGTAATAAAGTCAACGAAATAAGCTCGACTTGAGTCTAAGTCTAACGTATCGTAACTAATGAGCGCCGGCTTGCCGCTGGTCCACTTAAGCCCTCCTGCACATAATTGCATTTAGTCCCTCTTGGCCCAATTCTATGTAGTAGTCCACAATTCACTAATTCATAAAGTATAGAACATAAGAGCCCATGTTCTTAATTACATGTTCCATCAGTTCTTCGCTTGTGAGACCGAGTCCTGGCATGTGCACAAGGTCGATTCCGTACCCTTGGATACCAAGGCTGAGGGTTTAGCCCGAGACCGCTCCTGATGCCCATGTCCAGAGGCTACGTTTGTGAATCCAAGTGAGTTGACAGAATCTAATACATTGTGTTTGTGTCCTGTGTAGTATCCAATATTTGTGTAGAATTGAGCCTGCCTGGGTCATAGTTGAGGACGATCCCCCGAGGCTATAGGAAGTCCGCTCCAACTTCAAAGTTCCCTTCCTTCTCTATTACTTTCAGTTGTACGGGAAGAGTCTTGTGGACTTGACTATGTATATACTAGTACTCGTAAGGGTAAGGCTCAGAGTCCTGTCCACTCCTCATGTCACCTAGATTGGGTGCCAGCGTCTCTAGTTTTGACTTATCCCGCGAGACAGTTCTAAGTATCAACATCAACTTATTGAGTTGGAGCGTAGTACCCTGAAACTTTCACTTTTCCCGACCTAATCAGTCCGTAGTAGCACTAGTAGTAGTAGTGGAAGCGGGAGACACATTGAGCCTGTTCTCTCCTCACTCTGTACAACAGCAGCCGTCTCTTCTTCCATCCCTCATTCAATTCCCACTCTGTTGATCAGCAGGAGTGAGCCAGAACGCCCGCTTCCAGCCTCGGCTCTCCAATCGTCAAATTTTGTTGATTTTGGTTCTTCGAGCTCGTGAGCAGGGGACATCATGAAGACTTGCTCCTTCTCAATCCGCGTCATGCGAAGGGTGAGCCAAAGATTTAAATTCTGCCTCTATAAGTATTGGTCATGCCGGAAAAAATATGTAGCTGGAACCGGAAAAGCTATAACATTCTGAGGAATAGATTTGTTGACTTAGCATGATTGACTTAACCTAACCCTAATTCAATTTAATTAACTGGTTGCTGCGTTTTCCGGCATGGTCTACATTTTTTCCGGTACGAAATTAATACGCATTGTACATAGGATCTAGTCCCTATTCGCTGTGTGGTAGTCGTTATAAGATCGATTGTGGGGTCAGGTCATTTGTGCACAAAGGAAACAAGAGCAGTATAAAGTCGATTCTTTAGTAAATTGTGTTGATAATTCAAGCCTAGCTCAAGCTCAATCCAAATCAAACCATGCTCACAGGTAACAGGTGTCATCATATAACGAATACGCTCGTCTCGTATATACATACATACTTAGTTACCCGCAGATTCATTTGCAGGTCATCCATCAACTAATACGTGTCTCTAGTTCAACCTTAAAAGCTATAATGCGAGTTTCTTTAATATAACTTTTGGTGACCCGTCCAGCTGACAGGCTACCGTAGCAAAAGAATTCATGGTATCATTTATTTTCTACTGAGTGGGTTGGAGATGGCTCATTTCAAATGTGTAATTGAATGTAGAAATACACGTAATGGAAGCTAGGGTTGCGTGAGCATTTGAAAATTTCTAAATTCCGTTGACAATGTGCACAATTGACCTGGCTACCATTGTTATACCAGTTATGCGTGAATGAGCCGTTGGAATTATTGGAAAATGTTTGAATTTTGGGGAAGACTCCAATTCCCCTTCCCTGTCCTACCCTATAGCTTACAGCATGCACTTTGCCTTAACCCTATCCTGCTGTGTGTAATTGTAATAATTGTATGTACAATATAGCTAAAATTAGAACAGGACCGGAGGTCACCATTGGCCTGACCCGTATTCTGGGATACTCCACTCGTTGTGCTTTCTCCCATTGTACATTGTGCATATAGAAAGTTGTGGGAATGGAACAGGTAGTTCCTTTCGAACGCAGCATTACATTTTTATGCCGAGTGCTGTCAACGGGCCTTTCACTGTATTCTCCCCGCCTCTTCCTTTCTTCCTTTATTGTAGCCAGACCGCAGCAGGAGCTCTCTTTATTGTGTGGAAGGCCCTCGCATTCATTTCCAAGTGCTTTTACATACTTTTATGCCCAATTAAGTTTCGGGCTTTTCATATAATGCTACTAGCTACTACTACCTTGCTATCAGGTCTGTTGGGGGAGGCTTAGAGGTTGAGTGAGGCCTTTTAAGGAAATCAATATTTGAGCGGAGGTGCTCCACCGTATCTTCTATTCCGTAAAAGTCAATATAGAATTACCTACGCAGGAGTACACTCTTTTTATATTATTATTAACGGAGGAGGCGGATGTTTGGCCGAAAGGATCCTCTAGAGTTTCAATCGGACTCGGAGTATGGGTTCTGGTTACGAAAAAGAACCTTCCAACGTTACATTCTATTATTCACGTTAAAAAAAATCAGGTCGAATATGAACCGGCTCAGCGTATTCCGAGGCTTTACGGTAGAATATGACAACATATGAAATGATTACATAATTGTCCCATGTCCCGGAAAACACTGAAAAATTAATTTAAATACCTTTCTACTACATTCTGCTCTGTGAATTCATGCAGAATGGACTTTATAGTGCCTAAAGAAGGATATTACGTAAATTAAAATGAATGAAAGTTGACCAGGAGAGCCTAGTATGATTCAACAGGGCTTCAAGCAGGCCTTTCTCTCTGTAGCAGAATAATTAGTGGAAACGACCTGTTGTTTCCGCCTTTCAAAGGGAGGCAATTAAATCTCACTTCCATACAAAATGGTGTCATGTTCAGAAAGGCAGTTAATGCTAGTTGCAGTGGAGAACGTTCACCCGGTTAGGCGAATGCTCAATCTGTATGCTGCAGCTCTAACACTCCAACCTCAAGGATATTATTTCCGTTGATCTAGAAGAGAAGGTATGTTAGATAACTGGTCCACACTAGGTTTTAGTAAATTATAGTTGGTTAGTTAATTCTGAATTACGTTAGGTTAGCTTAGACTAGATTATGTTAGGTTAGGTTAGGCTAGCTGATGTTATGATATTGTACACTAGAATATGTTGGGTTTGTTTTAGAAATGTGTTAGATTAATTTAGTTTAAATTATTTAAGGCTAGATTAGCTGACACTACATTATACTATATCAGGCTGAATTAAATATATTAGGCAGCTTTAGCTTTTACAATTATAGCCGTTTCTTTCAATACTACAGTTATAAAACAGCTTTGTTGAGCAGATTCTGTCTTTATTTTTTTTAAAGCCAGAAGGGATCATTCTTTAAAGGCCTAAATCTGTAGCTGAATTTACAGATTACATAATACGTCATTACGCAGAAGAAAGCTTCTGGAAACCTTATAAAGAATCATCAATTGCGCATTACGAAGTTTTTCTTACACAAGCTCTCGGAGTGATTCCAAGTTTCAACTGTTTCTTTAACCTCTAATCTGGACCAAGTCTCTGGCTCAGAGTAAGTGGAAACTGGAAACTGGAGCATTTCTTTGATTATCCTTTTATTCATTGAGCCTGACGTCTGTGACTGGCACTGCTTTGAATTGGTGGAGAAAGGAATTAATTACTTCACTCTATTTAATGAATGACTGAAGTCGTACTCGGCCATCTTTCTCCATTTATTTAATTAACTTTGTCGTGCTCATATTACAGTTAACTTAGGGAGCATGACTATGAGTAAGTAACGTATAAGAGATTGGACAGACCCTGTGGTTGAATTGGAATTGGATTGAACAAATTGGGCATATTTGATTGGGCTGCCTGTAAGAACTGAGGCGACATTATGTGGACCAGACTGGAGTTAGAAATCTTCAGATAAAGTAATTACTTTCCCGGATCACGCCATGCACAATAAAACGTAATGAATTGGAGCGAACGTATTGGCAATCTCGTCTAAAACCGTGCATTTGGGCCGGTTAGAAGCCTTGGGAATTGTCAGATGCGTCTTATTATTAGTATTATTTAAAATGCGCATAAAGCGTTTAGGTAACCGCTATGGAGCTTGATAGCAATAAACACGCAGCTACAATACAATCCATCGAATATATCAATTCCAATGGCATACAAATATAAATGAATATATTTTATTTATAAACGATAGTGAAATGGGAGGAGAGATCTAAGAATCTGCACGAAATTGTGGATACCGCTATTTCATTGTCAGGAAAATGAAACTTCAAAATTCCTAAATTAAGGGAAAATTAAGGATGCCGGGTATATTGGTTATTTTTGGTGTGCAGAATTAGGAAAACAACGTACACATATTGCTATAAATTAGAATAATGCGATCCCAAATGAATGGACACTTTTATATTTATAGCCTAGTCCAATCCGCGCAATATTATTATTAGCTCCAGGACCTCACTATAAAGCACATTAGCCGAGGCGCCAACGCGTACACAAGGCTTTAGTCCCGGACTCATATAACCCGAAACGGGCCGTATTTAACCTTTTACGGCAAATGAATCCCTGTTTGAGCCCCGCGAAATTACTAAACACACCATACTCCCCTGCTAGATTGCCAAATAATAAACGGGGCTATAGCCTGCCGAAGCGGTTCTAATGGATAAAAATATCCCGGTTCCTGCCTTGACTGTATAGGATAGTAAATAATAGAATGAGTAGTAGAGTACGTCAGAGGCGGAGCTCCATGTATGTATCAAGATCCATTTTAGGTCATTAAAGGGAGGAGAAAGTGTTATCACCTTCCTATAGCCCCCTTTACACTTTCCTCTTTTTCCTCCGACTCGGTACTCAAGTCCAGATAACTGACGTCTTTGGTTAAGAAATACCAACGTACGTGACTTCCTCTAATTCTGCCCGGTTTTAGTGATTCCGAAGATAGGGGAATCCATTAGGGCCCCGGCTTCTCTACTTAGCCCAGAGCCTCTAATGCCGTTTGTCTGCCGGAGATCGGGCAAAGAATTAATATGTATGAGAGGTTATTTATTCGTTCTGAGAAAGGGCTTTGTAAAAGTCAGTGGAAGAATGTATTTTTACAGTCCAAACGATTAATATTGCGGAACCTAGCCCTAATTTTGAATGATCTACTTGCATTTTGCATTTTCTGGTAGAATAAATATTTTCAGCACGCAATTCCAACCTATTTACTTGAATTTCGAATACTGGCATAAGGAATTTTAAGTGAGCGTTACGATGGCGTCGAAATCCGGATACGGATCGGAATATTTTAAGAGAATTATCAGAATTCAAATCCGACCTTGTTGTATAATACGTATCGGAATTCGAACCTGACTTTTTATATGTGACGTATCGGAATTTGAATCTAAATTTAAAAAAAAATCGGATTCGGAATAGAGAAATATGACATTGTCCAACCCTGGCTTTACGAATTTGAAAGTGCCATATTGGAAAATATTTCTATAATCATTATAAATATGAGATTAGACTTTCACTGGGAACATAAAAGGAGTCTGTCTACTATATGGAACCGAGATGAAAGGGAATCAGGGGTCTAGAGATCATAGAAGGAAGGGCAAGCTAATCCGATTAAAAGTGAGGCTAATTTATCAATAGGCTTATTAAATGGAGGGTTCCATGAAGTTAGTAATTGGATCCCTCTGGATAAAGCCCTTTACGTTGTTTATGTCATGTTGCTTACTAAGGTGGACTGACATGACGTGCTATCCCTTATGAGGACTATTTTTGAAAAATCCCCAAATAAAAATCTCAGATAAGAAAATATACTGAGGGCCTGCACATTATTCTGAACTGTATCTGGAGGTGCAAGTACAGTTAATTTGAAAACAAGATGTATACTGTAGACCAAAATAATGTTTAAACCTATGGCAACTACTCAAATGCGTCAGAGTCGAACCTCTTCTTACATGTTTGTATGTTGTAGAATCTGAAATACTTGGAAGCTTTTCAGGCATAAGATTAAATCATGATCTAGTAGGTACTTAGCGTTTCTGCTAATAAGCTAGCTACATGTTGACATTTTAAGGTTTTCCGTTCCTCCATCCACGTAAGTTCTAGGATTATTAGAATCGTACCAATTTACATTTCTGCACAACACGCCCACGCTCTCCTCGCGTGACTGTCAATTGAATAGGAGTAATTATTAAAGCATTATCAAGTAAGTCCGTACATGCATACGCGAAACACGAAACACGAAACACTTTGAGTGCCGGGCCTTGCTATGATATGCTACATATGATATTAGAACAAGGCGTAATATTTTCACTGTATGTAGCTATAGCTAGCTATTATTGTAGTTGTAGCTAAATAGATTAATACTTACTTTCCTTGGTCATAACTGCTCTGTACAATTTCGCAAAGTAATCAGTACCTAATCATTTTATCGTAAACCTTAACGCGCTAGAAATAGAAATTGCTTGCATGTTGCAGGTTGCAGACTGTTGGGGAAATTAAACAGTAACAGTACGAATATTGATCGATCAGTTTGGACAATCGAATTCAATCAGTGCAAAATTTAATCTTGAAATCAATTATTTTTTCTAAAGGTTGAGTGTTGACATCGAAGCAGAATTTTACGCTCTTTCCAATGCTGAAATTTATTTCAGAATGTAATATTAGTGCGTAAAAATTATTTCAAAATCGAAATTAAAATATAAGAGGAACTTGAGTGGGAATTGGAATACTTATTTTGGACGTTTAAGTAATAATTCCTTGATTTTAATACGCTTCGCCTGAATTTAGTAATTTAACATAAAGCTTCATTTATAAAGCTTGTTTTATCCTTTTGAAGGGACCTTTGACCTTAGGAGACTTTCGCGTATTTTCTGGCGTCGTATTTGATTTGATTTAGGACCCTGCTTGCTTTTATCGGGGTTGATTAATTACATAGTGGCCATTAACTGAAAGCGTAAAGCCCCTGTTCTTAACTAAACTCTTGTCTACAAATCCCTACAGCGTCCTTGGACTCCTCCACAAGAGTTATACAAAGCTTAAAAATCAATAAACAATCTAAATTCCCGAGAGAGACAAATTGAAAGGATTAGGAGAAAGAATGAGAGGAGGAATCCTTTCATTTCACATTGTAGTATTTACAAGAAAGGGCGGACTTGTAGGCTGGGCTAATCTATTCAATTCAATCTCTAAATCAGAATCCGGACAAGGACAGGGTAGGGCATACATAGGGACGCCCACCCGGTAAAATTCTATTTACGTACTTATGTTGCAGATGGTGTACGAAATTGGAGAATCTGCATACTTACTAACTCACCAGTTTGGGAAGTCGAATCTCATTGTAAAATCGAAAATTTTATTTGTGTTTTATAGCTTGACTCTAAAGCAGAGTTTTTACAATGGAATGGATGGGTAGACTGATCAATCAAAATATAATATGTCCTTCCAATTCTTATTTCGCTCATCTTACATGCCATTTTAATTTCGATTTTGAAGTAATTTTTACGTAGAAATAAATTGCGCCATTGGAAAGAGCATAACATTCTGATTTATGGCCAACCTTTAGTAAGAAGTAAAATAATTGATTTCAATGAGAAACATTGTGTTGAGGGAATTGTGACTTCCAAACCTGAGCAGTCAGCAGTATGCGTACTGTCTAATTTACTAAACAAGCTGTAACATTAGAAGAGCATGGAGAGAAAGTCTAATTTGGAGTAAACATCTGTGTAGCTACGTGAAAGGCATGATGTTCAAACTGTGACAATTATGCGTAGTTTCCAACCCATGTTCATGATGAACTAAGTTCTCATTTAGATTGAAATAAGGACTATTAAAACTTATAATAGCGTTTCCTCCAAAGAGGCACGAGCCAAGAAGGTCCTCTTCTGTCTCCGTCTCCCAAACGTAGTATTTCCAAATCGTAATGTAATTATCTATTCGTTTCCAGTTCCGCTCCTATTTAGTCAAGTAAAAGTTCCCTACGAACCTTCTCGTCAAGCCGCAGAAAATGCTATTCGTAGGATTGGGTCCTAAATGTCGCGAATGCTAATACGCTTACTAGTTTTTCAGTAAGGATATTAAGTTGCCTGTAGCCTGGATTGATTTTGATGTTACAATTAAATGTGCACTAGGTCCCTTCGTTTCGGTTCTATATGCTATTCCTACCTTTGAAGTTTAATGGAAAACGCCAAATCGCTGTCCAATCTCGGATCTTTTACTTTTAACTACGGTATACTATAGCCCCAAGTCAGGACTAGGACAAGAAGATTCCTTTTTCTGTACATGTCACTTCTTTTTCCTTTTCTGCCTCGAGCGACTTCAGAAACAATTGGATCTACTCTCCTATTTACTCGAATGAGTTTTAAATCAATTACTGGACTTTCTGAACAGGCTTCCGATCCTGTAGTACTACTCTCTATTATGTATATAATCCACTTATTTTGATACAGAACTGACTTCGTGATAATGGTAATAGTATTATACCGACTTTTCAAGGGCTTTCAAATATATATGATCAGCGCTGTGTAGGATATGAATTCTCCAGTATAATGGGGGAACTTCATCCGTATTTTATATTTCTTCAAACAAAGCCCAGGTAGTACCTTTCTGTTGCTATTTGTACAAATAATAGCAGATATTTTAAAATATTAGTCTGGTATTTGTTTATGCTGACTAAAACGCCGTACTTATTTTGAAGAAACAACTCAGGAAGTGCAGTTAATTGTGGCGACTTAAGCTTTGGTAGACATGTGCAAACTAAGTACTGTTACGGCATCTTCAATACAAAATAATACACTTTACTAACTTATGTTCTGATGCGACTGAAACTAAGAAAGTTGACTTTACTGTATTTAGATATGTGAAAACTATTTTCCACGCTCAGAGAGCTCAGGTTAAGATATGTACTTTTGGCCGGATTAGACTGGATTTGTTTAGGTGTTTGTTTAGCTGCTACTGCAGTATGTCAAATAAAAAGTTTTATCTGTTTTATTTTAATTAATTTTGCTTATATTTTAAATGTTTGTACTGGTTTAATCGACACAGCTTTGAAGTGTTTATAATTAGCGTGGAAGTTAACCATGCTCTGGGGCAGACATTCTCAAAGAAATTGGTGGTACGAGTATGTATTGGCTACATCGTGCAAATATGAAGTATTCTTAGTCTTAGGTATTAGCTCCTATATAGTACTACCTAGTCTGTTACGTAGGCATATCCTATGAGCAAGTCTGAAGTTCGTAAAGATTTCAGACTTCGATGCTACGTGGCGGTGATGTTCGGTCTGAGCGGAGAGAAAGCTTGCTTTCACTCTCTCTTAGCTATGCGCAACATAGTTATAACGTACACCACACAGCATAGCAGATAGCAGTTCCAGACCCTGTAGTAAGTGCTTCGAAAACATGCCTCAGTGTTTTACAGTAAATGAGAATTAGGTTTTAAAGCGCCTCACAGGTCCATCTCTTATATATATATATATGTGTTTATGGGGTAATTTCCTTGATCAGTTCCAGGGGAAACAGTGACACATTGATTGGAAGGAATTTAAATTGTGCAATTTAAAAAAATTAAATGTCATGATTCTGGTAGACATTCTTCCAAGAATAGAATTTGATAAAAAAGAACAATAAATAACTTCGAAAATTTTAATTTAGGCCATGAACCAAAGGCGAGTTAAAAAGATCATTTATTTCACTTTCCCAACAAAATGAAGAAATTAGTATCCGGAATTTCACTTTTCTCAAGCTGACGAATTGCGGGATGATTAAGTTACGTTGGTTCTACATACATAGTTCTCGTTCCTCATACTCGTACAGATTAGCTTAATAGTATTATTAATTTCGGTAAATGGAACTGATTTCCGAACTAAAAATAATAAAAATTCTCCCTGTCAATTTTTTGTCACAGTTAAACGTCTAGCTGGTTGGTAGTATTTAGTATTGGAAAATAAGGAAATCAATAGTACTTTTTTTTATGCCTGAAGTATTTCCTCGACGAAGGATGACACAACCCAGGAAGTCGGGGCTTTTATATCACAAGTAGTAGCTTTAGTTGCAAATAACCTATGGTTGGTTCATGTTACGCGAGCAGAGTAAATTCGTGGCTAGAAAATTCAAGGGCCTTGCCCATTTATAAAGGCAGTTCATGTGGTAAGAAAAGTGTATTATTGTGGTTGCCAATTGGGCTTACACGAAGGATCCAGTCAGGTCCTTCTTGGCCCATTCTCCGCATTTTTACTTTTTCCTCTCCCTCAACTTTTGTTGGCACGGCCCACTCGGAACCTTTATAATATTATTATTATGAAGAGTTCTGCTGAAGGAGATGCGTTTCCCCCCGTAAGTTCCTATTCAATAGGCATTACTTTCACTCCGGTCCCGGTTGGGCTGGCCCGGGCCTGGGTGGGGCTGGCTCCACAATTTACTGGCCAGAGCGGAAAGCATTATTTTCGGGAGCTCTTTTTATCCTCAAATTCATATTCTGCCCTTCTCCCTAATAATAGTAAGTTAGGATCATATGCAGAGCTCTCTCCAAAAAGGGCCTCCTCCGAAAAGTTAAAGGGAAAGTTGAGTGGGAATTTCCACTTTGGGAACAAAAAAAGAGAATGAATATCTATTACCAGAAAAGGGAACCCACTTTCCCCTCTAAAAAATGTTCAAAGTTGAGCCCATGGTCATCTTTATGGAGTCATTAGGCACGTTCGTGATGGATTATGGTTATAGGGAACCGTTTGGGCATGACCGAATTATACAGGCCGGTCAGAATAACCAGGACTTTCCCCGCAAGACGTATTTTATGCGGCCTGCAACCTTATCGGGTACCGATATCCAGTGGGACGCAACCAATGCGTTGTTAAACTATGTATTTGTAGTTACTACATATTATAGTACATGCAGAGTTGTTTTAAATTCTATCACAGCTGGTTGGATGTCATAAGATTTAATTTGGTGAATATTTTTGACAGTTGTTTATCCAATTTGACAAATCCCACACATTGAGATCCTGTTAAATCCTATTAAAACCAATTGAAACACCGCTAAATCACAATCGTGTTTAAATCTCATTAAATCACAGTCGCATTGAATCCCATTAAATCATAATCGTATTTAATCCCATTAGTTCACAATCGCATTTAATCCCACTAAATCACAATCCATTATATTCCATTGAATCGCCTTAAATCAGAATCCTATTATATCCCATTGAGACCCTTTAAGTCACAATCCCATTATATCACATTTCCATTATAACCCATTGCATCCTATTAAATCAAAATCACATTAAATCCCACGGAATCTCTTTAAATCACAATCATATTATATCCAATTAAATCACAATTACATTATAACCCATTGGTTCCCATTAAATGAAAATTCCATTCAGTCACAAACCATTATATCTAAATCAGTGGGAATCCAACTAATAAATCTCACGCATCAGCTCTGTGAAGCTGTGTTGGACAATAAGACCTAGCTTTAGGAGTATATTGGAAATGGATAACAGAACTGTAATTGTGTTGAAGCTTTGGACTGAGGATCTTTGGAAATAAGTACATGCACTCGGTATCCGCGGTTCCAAGCATGATCCTGATACAAAATACACAAACTACATAATTACTTGCACGAGTTAGAAGCTCAAATTTGTAGGTGGCTGTGCCGCCATTTAGTAAACGGCAACTGTTGTGACCTCAAAACATTGCTCAAGAATCTTGACCTCAAATAAGCTCACTGGTCCATCTGAACCCCATTTCACCCCCTTAAAACCGTGGGTACAGATTACAATGGGAAAATCACAATTTAATTTTCGAGAGATCTCAAAGGCCATTTTATGGCCCTAGACGTCAAATAATAGAGCATTTAATGTTATCGAAAATCGTAGCACAAAAATCCGTAAATGAGCACCTGAGCACTCAGGCTCCCTTCTCTGAGTCACTCCAAGTGGAAAGTCCTTGATAGTGCTCCTGAGTCCTGATAATGAAGTCCTTTGGCGGACTAGGGCTTAACCCGAAACAAAAGGAATTGATAGATAAAGGGATTCCAGATAAAGGGATTCCAGCTATTGACTCGGCTGCGACCTGGAAAGGTGCTTGATTAACCTTTCAAAATGGGAACCTGGAGAGCCGTCTCCTTTCTATTTGGTCTCCGGTCAGAGAGGCACTAAGGAGCTCAAGATCCGTATATAGCAAAATGCCGATATAACTGTCCCGGAGGCACTTCGGGCTTCGGCACGTACATTACATTCTGTATAGCTAACTCTTCAAAATTTCATTCCTGCCAATATCCTTTCCACAGGCCCGGAGAAAGCAATTACGAACCAAAGCTCCGTGCTTACATTGAGGGTCCTCCTCGGATTTGGTTCCGTTTGAATTAAAGGCTCCTCCCTATTTGATTTCGGAATCCGTACAGATTCTTTACAAAAATATCGGAATGAGGCCGAAGCCGGGTAAACAGAGTGACTTGCTTATTGACTTTGCCTACTGGAGGGTTTGGAGTTCCTCCTATTTTATTGGAACCTTAAGGGAGTAATTTCTAATTTCATTATGTACCTACCCGAAGAAATATAGGTTATCAATATTTTTGAAGTTTATTATAATTAAATAACGCCGGAAATAAGACTTTATGCCGCTTTTCTGGAACAAGGTACCTTCGGGCATGAGAAGCAGTAAGTAGGACGGACAAGTAGAAGCTCTTCTTGGGGTCAGAATCTGATGAGTGTTGGGCTACAATAAAAGTTGGGAGTGGAACTGGGTCATGATTGATGGGCTGAATCATGAGGGCACTATACTATAGTAACTTCCTACTACCTTGACTCATATTGAAGCCGCCTCTGAGTGGGAGTAAAGTCCGCCTGATAGATCACGTTCTGGGAACGGGAGAGTAAATGTCTTCCCATTCCAAGGAACCGGGATCAAGGCTTCCATTTCCAAGGATTGACCTACTACCAGGCCCTCCTTTCCGAACAACAATGGGGTGATGAGGTTTTTTATGGGGAAGGCTCACATCTTTTATGCCTCGCTCAGCACTAGGCCCGCCCAGTTGGCGGCTACTGCCCTTTCCAACCACCTCCGCAGAAATATCCCACCTTAGGTATGAGTCACATTTTACAGGTATTTTCCTATGCTAAAAATATGCTCACTTCATCACTAAAAGACTGCTAACATTCCCGTCTATTCAAAAGTTGGAATTATTCGACAGGGGCTAGGGAACAACTAAAAGCGTAGAAACTAACTAAATGTTTTTTAATTAAAGAACGTTTTATTAATCCGCAGAACGTTTAAACATTTTACACAAAAACAATTATTGAATCTTAGGTTTGTGTTACAAGACAAATAATTTCGGATCTGAGAATCAGCTGTTTAAGTCAGCAGCCTGATTTCTTAGAAGTAAAAATCATAATTTCATATTTCACGCTTATTCGGAACACTAGGTAATACGCAATATAGGGCAATACTATAATAAGTGTATTTATGTGTGATTTATGACACCTAAGGCCTAAGAAGCAGATATGTGCGTACATCCCTCTTAAAACTAATACATTTTCTCAGTTGCAAATAAACTTAGTACACAATTTTAGAAGTTAAACTTGGCATTTAGCTTTACCGTCACTCATAGTTCCAGAAAAATCTTAATATCACGAATTACGGGTTAAGTTGCATGCAGTTCTGTCGTCTTTGTTGTTATTCAGTCTCAGTAGCATTCAAAATAAAGTTTGTTAATTATATTTACCACATTACATACAATATTGAACGGCTTTGATTTGACAATCAATATTTGCCCAATTTACAAACAGACCCAATCAGGCAAATTAGAGCAGTGTAGGACCGGCTTAAGCCTTGTCCATCAGGTTCAGCTCCGTTCCAATTCAAAATTAAGCCTCTCAAATATTTCCATGTCAATATAAGCGGGAGACGGAAAAGGGTTCTTTCAGGCTATGAATCCCTCTCAACTCTCCCGCACTCCCAGACCCCGAATTTTTAATATCTCCCCCAAAACTAAGAGCTTTCCAATGTAGAAGGAGAAGGTAGTGAATTAGCTGGGCTCCGGAGTGGAATCTCCCGTCCTATTGACAAGAGATGGATTTTAAGCCTCCTAGAACTATGCAGGAGCAGCGCTGCTGGGCAGTCCTGTGATCCCGATAAATGCTCCGCTTATACTTATTATTCATGGGCACTTAGTATTGGAGAGCGGGGAAGGGCCAGGAGTCGGAAATTGATACACTTCCTCTCTCCATGCGCCGAAGGGCAGGCGGAATCTCTCCTTGCTACTTTCTCATCTCACTCCACTTCCTCCGACCAGGCTCCCGCTTCTACCTCAATTTCCGCCCGAAAAATATTGGCATTTTACCCGAAAATATTGTATACAAGTGGTTAATGTTAGGGATGGTTTAGGTCTCTCCTAACCTCAATTAGGGTAGGTTATTTCGCTAGAATACATTAGGTTAGGCTGATAAGTGTTTTCAAATCAGATTGTCTGGTTAGATTCAGCTACTATACGTTACATATTAAACTAAGCTACTTTAGGTCAATCATTGTGATAAATTAAATATGTCAGGTTTTCGGGTATAGATTATAGATAACATTGGGCTTGGTCGGCGTGGCCGTCCCTCAACATATGTACATACATACCTACATTAGGTTACAGATTGAATTAGGTTGAGTTACAAATTAAGCCAGATTAGAATACAGATTAAGCTTAGTTAAGTTACAAGATACAAGGTCGGATTAGATCACATGTTACGGATTAAGCCAGCAAGGTTAGGTTAATAGTTACAGATTAGTTCAAGTTATGCTGGCTTAGGTCATAGGTTACTTATGAATTCAGGCTAGGTTAAGTTACGTTGGGTTACTATTTTTAGATTACAATTTTTGGTTATGTTCGCCCTTCCACAGGAAGAAACGAATTCCTGAATATTATATTCTTTCCTCCAGTTTTCCCTCAATATTGTTTTGGGGCAAGAGAAATAGTATTAGCATCAAATAACACATTTTTCAAAATTGGGTCATGGTCCAATCAGACTTACCCCCAAACGTCCCAATTTTGGGGCTTAGACCCCGCCGGTACTTACAGTTTTGTAAAAGAAATTTACCCAGACGCTATGTGATGAAGACTTGGAAAGGCCCAAGTCCTTCTAAGCCCCACAAAAATTTGGATCAGACTCCAATCCCACCAGCCCAGAATAGGCTAAGGTAGGCTGGGCCCCATGTACTTCATGTTACATTTTAGGGCCTGGGAGTCCTTCTTTTGGGACGGAGCCTGAGTCGGGGTGAGGTGGTCCCTTCCCAGCCAGCCCAGGCTATGCTCTCTCTCCAAAGGTTATAGTTTCAGATCAACTCGGGGGAAAGGGCTGAGGCCGCGGAGCCTGCTGATTACATCTTCCTGACGGCTCCTCTGGCCCGAGTTAGCGGGGATATAAATTGGGGCGGGTGTGCCGGAGCCGGCTGTTACTCTGCCCAGGCACCCCAAACTGTAAGGACACGGTCCAGGCTTTCTCCCAATGTGAGGAAGACTCGGCTCCGACTGTAATCTCTCTCATTGTAACACTCTCTTCTTCCCTTCCTCTCTCTCTCTGTCTCTCTCTATGATCTGACTAACTTTGAGTGTCACGGAATTTCTTTCCTTTTCGGCCTTCTTTCACCTATTCCCAGGTACTGGACCACTTTACTCAATTGACCCTAGTTTGGGATACATTCGATTAACAGTAGACGATTTTTCATTAACTAGGCTTTTTAGAATTTATACATTTGCCACTTTCCACGAACGTCAAGGAATTTTCTTAAACCCTTCAACTAAAAATCAGGATAAAAGTTAACTGAATAATAATCAGTAATAATAATAATCAACTGAAATTTGATTGAGAATCCTTGGTACAAGGACTGTCATTCTATAGGGATTTTTCCGACGTTTCTGGTGACCAAATTCCATGCGTTAACTAACTTAATTTTGTATTTGTTTTACCTTGTCTCCAATTTTCGCTTCATTTATGCAAAATTGGACGACAACGAAAAGTAGTAATTTTTGTGGTATTTAGGCTTAAATCCATTCAGATTTTCTTTTTTTCTTAATTTAATGTACATTGTACGTATACTTTTAAAGTTAGACTTTTGGGTTATGCTGTTCCTGTCTTAGATTTGACAATTGAGCGTTCTTTCGGCTAGTGGCCATTCAGCTCTTAAATTTCTTCTCTCAATTCTCAATCTGATCTTCTACATTAGTTTCTTAAATCTAGGCTACTTTATTAACTGCAACTTATTCCTTTTTGTTGAAAAGACGTGTTGAAGTGGTATCTTGTAAACTCGATTACAATTTAATTATGTATTTGAGATATCCCTTTTGGCTAAATTATGAAAATCGGAAAGACTACAACAATGGCACTATTGTTATTATTTCCACAAATAATGTAGCTCTTAAATGAGCTCAGCCCATATTAAAAGTAAAAGAAGCCCCCTTGATCCAGACCAAATGGGGTTAAAAATGTATTAGGACGACAGTAACCTCTGGCCCAGCCCCCAAGTATATAAAGTCCGTATAAATCCTCATTATCACGTTCCTTGGGCTCTAAAAGTTGTTTAGATGGGAATAAATAGGGGGACATAAATAAGAGGCGGGTTGACATTCCCTCGTCTCGAGTCCGAGTCTTTTGGGAGTAGACGGAGAAAGTTGGTTGGGAAGAGAGAGATAAGAGCCTTGTTTCCCTGCCCAGCTCCACGTTACAAGTTTAGCGGAGGAAGAATCTGAGGTTGGAGTCCGAATTAGGAGGAACATGGAGTAAGTTGGGTGAAGTACAAGGGCTCTGTCGTGACTCCTGCCTATTAGGCCCCTCCACCTTTAATCCGAGTCTGATTGGGAAAGTAAATAGAGTGTGGTGGAGATTCGGGGATCCAGAGGGGCTCACCTGCTCAAAGTGAGGCTACCAATACCAACTCATCAGCCCAGTAGGCCTAATACGTACGTAGGAAGGGAGAGTTGGCCTTCCCTTAGCCCCAATCGTGTCTTTACTAGGAACCACGCACTAGGCTCCCAAGTACAACAAAATCAATTGGGAGAGCCCGGTAAGTCCTCCCCTTCACTTTATATCTCAGTCAAAATCAACACTTCACTCTCCTTCGGAAGATGGTTCCAAATAGAGGCGAAACTTTATTTAATCTTACATTTATTTCGATATAAGCCTAGAAATATTGGTAGTCCGTGACGTTGAAGTCTATAAATCTCCTAAATATTTCGTATGTTTCAGGTATTTAGAAATAGTGACTGCCTCTTTTCTTTCTTGAATGTATTTTGAACATACGAAATTTAATCCCCAAACTAAAGGACTTTAAATACCATTGCGGTTAATTTTATATTATAGATATTAGCGTACCAAGTCCACATATTTAACCATTTGATTGGTCAATCTACCAGAGTTTAAATTGGTTTTCAATTTTGAAACAAAATTATATTGTTCAGTGGTATTTAACTCTTTAAAATTCTAATTTTGTAATTTCCGTGGAGGAATTTAGTAGCTGCCTATTTTATTTCGTAAATAAATTTCAAGCATCTGACACCTTTAACCAAAGGGTTACCTTAAACCTTAATTAGACAAAAAAAATGGAGTCCCTGAGATATTTAATCCGTTTTCATTTTGATTCATTGTCATATAGACTACCAATATAACTTTTTTCTTTACGCTTAACTCAAAAACCTCCCAAATTGTGTAATAAATTTGACGGATATAAGCCTTAGGTAACTCATATTTTCCTTATTTTTAAAAATATATTGTGTGTGAAGCTCAACAACACATTTTCATATCACCTAAAAGTATACTGTCTTATAGGATTTAAAAAAGTGCCGATTCTGGACAATGAAATTATTTCCGTTGCTCACATAAATATGTAGGCAGGACTTAGTTGCGGTTTCGGGGTTTCGCCTAGAACTTAGATTAAGTCAGGTTTGGAATAATTCCGTACATTGTTTTTTAGTTTTGGTAAATGGTACTACCCATTTCAACAACATTCCTGCCCGTATCAAAGATGTACCTAATGCGTAACATTAGGCTGTAAAATGATATAAATACGCCAGCTTCTGAGGAAGGAGAGTGAGGTTGATGATTGGTGACTTTGTGACTTTCTCCCTAATTTCCCCTTACACGCCCACACATACATACACACACACAAACAATACACTCTTACATACATAAATAATTTAAAACAACCATACGTACCTACCAAATGTTCTACATTCAGAAAAAAAAACTCTTATTATAGGCACATAGACTCAAAAGCAGAGAAAGTCGGTAACTTATGGTTATGGAATATGGAGAAATTCTAAAACGGTTTTATTGATCAGTAAATTAGATTCCCTTCCCGCCTCCCTCTCATTCAGACTTCCGACCTCCCCTAAAATACGAAGGCAGTAAATATTGGGACCTAGGCCTTCCGCTCCAAGTTACTTATCTTCCTGGGGCTTAGGCTCCGTCCCCTTAGCCGAGGTTCGGATCCTCCTTGCTAAGAGGCTGGAACAGGGAAAGTATGTTATCTCCTCCCCGCCTCGGCTCTAATGTATTCAGACGTCCTGAGGTTCTGGGTCCTGCTAGCGGCCCTGCTCCAGCCCATTGTCTTCGTTTACACTCTCAGTTTATCCTATTTTTTGAGAGAATCGATGGAGACTCTCCTTGATTTCCTCCCAGCTTCCTCACAGGCTTGGCTCTATTGAAAAGAGTGGAGGCGGATTCCGAGGAACCGCAAGACAGATCCTATCATCAGCCCACACCGTCTACGACAGTCTCCCCAGTTTTGAACTACACAATTCCGTTCAGGGCTTCTCGTAGGTATACTTCAGGTCTCTAATGTCATTTTTCTTTTGCCGTACCTCCATTGTGCGATTTCGAGTTACGAAAATTCTGACTCGATCTAAGCAGTCGGATGAAGCGTAGTCCAACCTAAGCACAGTACCATAACCTAACATAACCCAACTTAGTCAAACATACAACGTAAGCTACTCTAACCTAACTTAAGTACATTTAACGTGAACCAACCTGATACTAAACTAAACGACTAAACCCAACCTAACTTACCCTAACGCAAGCAACATTAACCTAGCTTACACTAAGTCAAAATCAAGCCCAAATCCCAATCCAAACTGGTCTAATGCCGAACGGTGATACCTTAATAACTCCCAATCTTTTATTTGTGGTTACATTAGAAACTTCCGGTATTTATTTTGGGTTTGTGTAGCCAACTGATAGTGTTGTCCGCCAGAACAAATATTTTTTATAAAACTGGTTAAATAACCGTCAGCTATTATTTCTACCTGTAGGTTTCATCAATCTGCTTAGGAGAATCGTCGTTGTTGTGTTGTAGATTCAGACGGTTATATAGCTAGGATCCTTACGTTTTGTAAGTATTATGTTGCGGAGTCGACGTTCGACTTCAATTGAGCCATCTAGAGTAGTCGTCTATTTTCATCCCTGTTTTGTAAAGACCTCTTTAGGCTTGAACAGGTAGTCATCACTCACTCTGCCTAAGATTGGCCAGCTGGAGCCTCCCTTTTAAATTACCATTAATTGCCTATTTTGTCAGTGTCAGGGTCTTAAGGATCTCTTTATCAGGCCAGGAACAGCCGCTTTCAGCCTGCCTACTAGGGAAGGCTCCCAGGCCCAGAGGCCCTCCGCGTATAAATAAATGAAAAGGCTAGGGAATAGGGATCCCTTCAAGTGTGAACCTCTAATGCTCCCCATTAAAATTTAATGTGGGGATCTTTGAGGAGGAAGTGCAGGGGAAATGCATATTAATACTTGTTGGGCCAGGCCGAAGGTGCTCAGGGCCTGCCACTACAGATATTACATTAAATTTTAATTAAGGCTACGTTTTTAGTGGAGGAGGCTGCGGCTTCCACAGAGCACTTGAAGGATCAAAGGGCTCAGAATAGGAGGATTTTAGAAACAGCTTAAAAACTGTTGGGCTACGAAGTAGGAGAGGGTTCCGCTCTCATAGTCAAGGGCTATGAAATCAAATTATCATTCATTACGCCGCAGCCACAGTCTGACCTGATTTTCGACTTGTAACGGGATTGGGTCCAATGACGACGCAGCATCGCTTAATTTAATTTAGGTGGCGCTTGAAAATGTCGACTGAAAATTAAAATCGTGGAGGTCAGTTTTTCAATATTTCTCGAAAGTTAAAGCGAAGATTGTTTAAACGATTTCATTAATTTAAAAAATAAAATTGATCACAAAAGTCTAAACAGTTCTCAAGAACCTGATTGTTTTTTGAACGAACCGTATTATAAATCTCATTATGCTACTGCTACGTAAACATTTTCTATTCTATCGTACTCATATTTACTTTATTCAACAAACTGCAGTTCTGAATTTAGGAATTCCTGACTTTCCCCACGGTCTAATAGTTGAGACACTTCAAGTCCTCCTTCACCCATACATAATGCATAAAGGACGAAAGCTAAGTTCAGGACGTCCTCAGAAAACCTCAAGGCTTCAAAAGTGAAATAATAGGAATTTAGATGCATAAGCTGTATTTACGAATTTGGGATGCAGGAGCAGGCCCACTGCCTCCTGTATCTTGAAGGGAATCCGAGAACGAGATCCTGGTCCCGGATACATTTACATGCCGAGACCACAACGCAATATAAACCTAACGTCGTATTTGTATGCAAGCAGGCTGGGCCCTGGCCCATAATGACAAACAAAATCTTGTTTTTTAGTCCTAGGCTAAACTAGAACCTCACAATAAAGTTAAAGTAGAGTCAGATCGGATCTGAGTCCCAGAGAAAGTCAGAGGAATAACTTGGTCCACCTTTCCAAGGTAAAAAGTAAAAGATTGTAACGTGGAATGCTTGTCAAACGCTTTGAGATTTATTGTAACTATTATAGCTATTGTTAGAACTGCGGAGGAGCTAGGTCTTATATACACAGAACCTTGCATGCGGGTCTACAGAATAATGTATGCCTCTCAGGAAATTAAGCCATTGAGGGACCATAAATACAATAGGAATTCATAGGTTCCGTCCCGAATCGGGAAGTCCTTAGAGTCCAAAAACAAGGACTGAATCCCATTTCCTATTCCTCGACACGGATTTCCTTACAATAAATGGAACAATGGCGTGGTCCACTACTTTATGTGACATTCTTGTCATATTAGATTGTCATCTTTGATTCCTATGGCCCATTTGGTAGAGTAGGAGTTATGCCTTAGTACGAAGAAATCTTACGCGGTATTGAGTACAGGTCAAATAGTACTAGATTACACGGAAAAGGTGCGAAGTCGGAACTCTAACATTTTTTGTGCCATTCTTTATGACACAATAACCTAGCCGGCTTTAAATGGGAAAGTCACTATCTAGAATCTCGAACCCCAATCGACAATGGGCTTATATACAATGGGTGGGATCATACGACTGGTTACAAGAAGACGCTTTCCGTTGACCTAGTATGTAGAAAATTTACATTTAAATTATCTCGAAAATTAAGTACGCCTTCAAGTCTCTAGACGACAATTAAGTGTCCCAAAGATAGTCCCCGCCTTTAATTTAGTGGGGAACGTAGGAAAAGGCAAAACCATGAATACCAATTCCGTTATAGGCTTGGAGTTTCCTACAGTTAGACTAGAGCTGAATTACAATCGTAGAGAGCCATAAATGTGTATTCTTAATAATAACCTATGTAATCGTAGTCGGACAAGGAGCTATAAGTACATAAGTCTATGATGTTTTGGTCATTTTTCGCCTGTCCGTTATCGGATTTCCTTTGTAGCTCTCACAATGTTATCGGACCGCGGAGTAATATCATAGAGGATAATGTAATTATTTACGACCTGGGTTAGAATTATAAGGAAGATTCCCTCCTTCCAGAACTCTATTTTCGATGCGAATACTCGGAGCTTCCAGGCTCCCAGGAAAGGATCCACGTGCCTAGCCCAGAACCTTTGTTGTTGGCTACAATCACAATCAAACTCAAACTTTGTGCGCTCAATTTGCACAGTACTCCAAAAATGACTAAATAAATAGAATTGAGCCAGTTTTGGGACTTCCTACGGAATCTCAATATTAGTTTAGGCCCTGAGTGGGAACAATGGAAAGTGAAAGCCTGAGTCGGACACATAGTACAACATAATAGGGAAAGATGGGAGTTTTCCTCTGCAAATAAATATAAACCCCAGGAGGTAGTCACCTCAACCACAATACCATATACATGCCTAAACACACAGTCCCTGAGTACACACTATCACAGATGCCAACACAAACACATACTGCCCTCACCTCCTCCTCCTATGTAGTGCATAGTATGTAGTATTTGCCCAGTCATAAACGTCAGTGTTCCCTCACAGAGTTCCTCTAATCAAGACTTGGAATCAACGGACTCGTCATGGCCTTTGCTGCAGCCCGTATGATAATGAAAGAGAAACGGCCGACGCCGGTCAAGCCTCGACGACAGACCAAAGAGGAACGCTCACGTTCCCGTAGTAAGGTACAACCAAAACCTCAGCTCCTTCTTTCAGCCTTTGCCAGCTTCAAGAACTCAATATTGTGCCCATGTGTCCTATTGATTTACATAAGTGGACTGTGTATTGAATTATTTTGTCTTCGGACTACCTCATAATCTTATCAACGTATGTAGTATTTAGTAGAGAAAGTCGTGAAAAGTAGAGGAAAGCTTGAAGGTAGGAGAAACCAGTGAGAATTGTAAAGGGAAAGAATGGTGAAAGTGGGAAAATGAGAGAAAGCGGTGAAATAGGTGAATACTGGGGAAAGTCAGCTTTCACCACCTAATTCAGCCCTTGAGAATCTCGTTACGTTTTTTTAGTACTTGAGTTGGGAATAGGCTCCAGTAATGGGCGGTTGAAGTGGGAGGTCGACTCCTACATAAGGAATACCAATTTTGAGGTTGTAATGAGTGAGTGACTTGGGCCTGTCAGTTGTGCTTCGTTAGGCCGACTCCCCTGAAAAGCACTCTACCTCTACTTGAGGCCCCTGGCCAGTAAAACGGAGCGGAAATAAGGTCAGAGACAATAAATTGTGGGGTGTTGGGGCCTGATCGTAGGAGGTACAGGGTTCTCCCATAATATTACTGTACTTTTAATGGGAATTCAGATGACTCCACTGACCCGCGGAACTACACAAGACCCCATTTGCTGGCCCGGTTCTTTCAGGCCCATTCTCTGAGCTTCTAGCCTCGGACCCACTCGCCTGGCAAACCGAGGAGGGCATTCATTTTAATGGGGAACCCGGGCTCGGATTGAGTCCAGTTTTAAGAGCTCTGTAAATAGGGCCGGGTCTCAAGGACTCCTTTTCAAATTCGGCAGGACTTGGGCTAAGGGCCTGCGAGACTCTCCTATGGGCATATCGCTAGAAACTGAGCTATCCTTTCCTACTGAGTGCATAATAGACGCCAGAATTTGGTCGGATAATTTGAATGGTTGAATTCAAATTTGAGTTCAATGTCGTTACCAAAAAAAATGTAAAACTTGTATAAATGTAGTTAATAGTTCGAATTTACATTTAGGTGCTTCCGGAGTGGTTTATTAAGGTTCAATAATTTCTTGCCAAGACAAACATCCTACCAGAAAAAGGTATCATCGAAGTACCTAATTCAGTTCGATTAGGACAATCTTTGGTTAGATTAAGCCATACTCGGCTAAGTTACTGTTCTTAAATTATTTGAAGTTAGATAAGGCTGGATCAGAACGAACAAATTTATTCCGCTGAATGTTTGAGCCCTTACCCTAAAAATGACTGCACTCTATCTGGAATAAATACATAATGCTGCACCAAACAGGGACACTAGAGCTGAAGCGAGCTCTGTTGACTGTGTAACCCTTAAAAGCAGTGAAGTTTTGATCAGCCTCGATTCAGACAAAAACAATTAGGAGTTTTTTCCTTGGTACTATCCACTATGTCTTTAATTACGAGAAGGCTCTAGACCAGCCTAGTTTTCTCTAGAGAAAGGAAAAGACTGCATCATAAGGTATGGAACCTTGGGCCTGATACATAATGGAAACTGATACGCACTTTTTCCTCCAAGTATGAGTCAATGATGATGATCATCAATCAAGGGACGGAAATACCTCATCACTTTCCTCCCCTTTCACTAACCTCATCATTTCTGGCCTACGGCCATAGTCTCACCGTCTTCTTTTGTACGGTAACCATATATGTATGTACCACCAACCCTCATTCCAGGTCTACCATAGCCGGAGTAGGTACTCGGATTTCCACAAGTGCTCTGCCGGCTAAGCGAATAAGTGATATCGGGTCCAGAGCCATAGTTATGACAGCCTGTATTTTTCCTACCGGAAAAATATACGTTTTTAGTGAAAAGTCCCAAACTTTCGGCGGAATAAATAATCCCGAATTGGGACCTCATACAGCAGTATCTTGTTTTCCTATTTATATGGGATTAAGCTTGAGCGGACTGGACGGGCCCTACATGCTTTATGCGTGAACGCACACAAGGAGCTTGCTTATGTAGCTATTGAATTTAAATATTGGTCCTTAGTTGTGGCCTATTGATTTCCTGGTGGACCAGGTTTCTGTTGACACTAGACACTCCCGCGGAAGTAATAGGCTAAGTGGAGGTAATTGGGTTCCGCTGTTCTTGATCCTATTAGGCCCGCGTAATCATAGGGCACTTACCGGTGTAGGTTGTAGCTATGGTAGGTAGCTGGTGCGTTTCAGCTACTTTGGCGTAACTTTCTCCATATGCACATACATAGTAATATACAGAAAGTAGTATGTACCATAAGAACAAGAACAGAAGGAAGGTAGGAACTTCTGGGCTCTTGTTCCCGCGACTCGGATTAGGCTCCTACTCCTACATATATTTTATTAATCTTTTAAAGAGGTTTTGTTCCATGGCTCTTGTTCGGGGTTATGGTCTACTTCTACTTCCTATCTCTCCGCCGGGTTGGACATCGACCGTTGAGAAGGCCACCCCAAAAGTGTTTTTATCCCCTGGTGGTACCATGTTGTGGGATTGTATCTAGTCCTACTATCTACTCTAACGTATCGTACTACATATATCCAATGTCTTCAGCATGCAGTTTCTCTTTAGGTGAAAGCAATGCTTTCCCTATATTTTCTTAGCCGTAGATTTTGGAAATTCAAAAATACTGCCTGGCTCAGCCTTTCCTACCAGCCATACCTATAACTATTTATATTGGATCCCCAGCCTGTGAGATCATTTCTCACTTATTCAAAAGAAACCATTATTAAATTGTTGTAGAATTTGGGCTTTAAATTTTAAAGCAGTGCTGAATTTAAAATTTGAAAACAATGCTGAAATATTAATGTGAGAGCCTTGCTAGATTTTATAAAATAGATTGTAGCACGATCTTAAAATTGGGTACTCAGATTGAATCCCAGGTTGGGCTCTTTAGGATTTGGACGCAATACTGAATTGTATTTTAAAAGCGAACTGAATTTTATAGTAGAATATTTTGAAATCAGTGCAACATTTTTTTAAAATTTGAAAAGTATATAACATTTAAAAAAAAATTATTGTAAGAACGTATTTAATTTTTCCGCAGGAATGTGAAGTATATGCTTTCATAATTATTACATATGACAGCACTATGTTCAAGGACATGCTCTAATATGAGGTTCGGTCCTAAAACGAAACCATATCTCCGAGGACACACGATAGGTTACCTTGAATAGGAAATTACTCTGTACTTTCTCCTTGGCCTAAGAGAAGACTTTCTCAAAATGTCAACCCCATGCCTCTTCCCAGTGAGAGCAAACCCTTCCTACTATATTATATTTTATATCTTACGAAGCCCTATTTTTCCACTCCCGTCTCCCACGGCCTGATTGGAGGGCCACATAGTGGCCTCATGCACATCACCAGGCCGCCGACCTTTTTATTTGGCGGTAGGCCGGGGCCCTAATGGGGGCTCTGGGCTCGATGATTAGCCTTGTTTCTATTTCTCATACTTCTCCACACTTTAATGTAGTAGTTGTCTTGCCGGGCCCAGGCCTGGATTTTTCCCCGATGCTGGTGGGGTAGCAGAGAGTCTCCTTGGAGACGACTGTCCTCTATCCTACTCCTGCCTGACAGGCCTTCTGGAAATGGGAAAGCAATAGGCCCCTCTGTCTCCTCTCTATTGTATGAATGAAGCCCTGGCTCCATGTATGTATGTATGTATATGTATGTCCGCCCTGCTTTCCCCAGCTTTTCCCCACCTTCCACAACGAGCTCGCTTTCTCCCCCCTCCCATCCTCAAATCCAGTTCATTCACTGAGTGAGGAAGACGTCCCGGAACTGACTCCTAGTCCGCCTAAAACTACAATACAATTACAAAATTAGTGAAGAGGGTAGTGGAGAAGTAGTAAGGGAGGAGCGGAAATGAGCTATAGTACAGTAGTTGTGCACGGTAGTACCTTCAGTAAGTTTTGTAGTATAGTAGTTTGTAGCTGAGCTATGGAGATCCCTATCTAGCTCACATAGACGAGTCACACGCATGGTGAATGGTGGCAGTTACAGGTTACAGGTGCTTGGAGCTGCTCCTTTAATCATTCAAAGGAGTAATTACCGTGCATGGCATGACAAGGCCTGTCGTCCTCCCCTCTCCGCCTAATTGAATAACGTAAAAGTTTAACACTAAGTGTCGGGGGCCTGGCACTGAGTTCGCCGGTTCTTTTATTCTGGGCTCCGGGCGTGTCTCCTTAATACTGTCTAACTGTAGGACACGAAACGGAATACCAGGATTTGGTCTTTCTGATGACCTTAGCGCTGTATTGTTCCGACTTCTCGTGTCATTAGTTGCTCAAAGTCATGCCCATGCTCCTTACCAAAGTTTTCCTACGCGTTTCAATTTGAACTTTGTATTATATCGTAATCGAGTGACGAGTTATATCATTTCACGTGAAACTGCTAGACTGGAATAGGAACCAGCTTTCAGGCACAACTTTGAATTTATCAGACAAAATTGTTAATTGGACTCGGGCAAGTTTTCATGTGACGGAGGACATTTGGAACTTGGCAGAAACTATTTTGGATGCCAGGAACAAGTTTTAATTAGCCAGTTACAATATTTGTCGGGCAAATTTCTTGTCGGACAGAAATATGATCTCGCCAGCCTTAATTCGGGAATTTCCATTCAGAATTTTGAATTTGTCAACCCAAATTCGCATTGTATTTATCAGACAGCTTCGCACAGCTGTCAGTCAAAGTTTCCCATTTTGACAGTTGTCAGCCCAAAGAATTACTGAGACAAAACTGTCAATTTTATAGACACATTTTGCATAGGTCTATTGCCGGCGTAATTTCCCAATTTGACAGTCAGTTATCAATTTCTGTAACTTTACTATTTACTACCTCCACCCTCAGGATATGTATTAGATCCATTAGTTCCGCTTTGCTAAGAAATCTGAGTCCGAATTACGCATTCCGAACGTTGCAAACGGGGGACGCCTTTAATTCCTTCCAAGAATTTCACCCTACGCCGGCTAAGTAAAAGCAAATCAATCCCGAGTAGCTAATACGCCTTGGTAATAAATTACAGATGTTGAACCGTCGATATGTACCTATACCTATACACGATATATTAACTACTACTGAATGCTCTGCCCGTATTTCCTACCTTGTTCCCCTAGCCTTGGCATGCGTAAGTTAGGCTTATGGACTAGAGTAGTACTCTAGGCCCTGGGTCCGGTACTCTCTAAATTCTTACAGTAGATCTCTTTTTTCCTTTTCTCTAGTTCCGTAGAGTGTAGAATTGGTAGTGGTACAGATCAGCCGCGGAGCCGGATGGAGATTGGGAGCCCCTCGCATGCATGAGCATTTGGATGAGCTTTGGCCCAGCAGTCCATCCTCCGTCCACCACAACCGGCACTTTTATAAGCGGAAAGAAAAAAGGGAACCGGCGGCCTATGACCCCTCAAGGAGACTCCGCCGACCTACCGGGCCTCCGGACCTCAACGCCTTGGCCCCACCCCTTATAGTTACATTTTGGACAGAGTTCCTCGTAGAGAGTCCCCCTCAAAATGAGGAGCCGGCCTTGTAGTTCCAAATTTGGAAGAATAGTCTTGCCCATCCTCCTAGTCCTCATACTGGTTGCCTCAAGATGGTTTCCGCGTAGTACTAGTGCCTAGTAACAGTACCCCCCAAAGTGCGTACAGTACGATACCTAGGGCCCAGGAATATCCGCTACTACTACTGGACCCGAGGAGGACGGCCCTTCCAAAATGCATGCTGGTGTTATCTCACGTAATTTGGTAGGTACTCTCTCTTACAACTTCTAGCCGTCGTCCGTCTGGTCATGTCTCGTGTTGTCTGGAGTCCAAATTTGCTCAGAACTTGTGGAACCGTGCTGCCTTGCTCTGTGCCTTATTTTTGGGCCAGCCGATTCCCGTTCTGGGCTCACCAGGCCTTGCTTAGTCTGTCTCTGCTTTCACGCTCCATTTAGCCCATTCATCAAGGAAGAAAGCATTTAAAGTGAGGGAGGAACTGCTCGGGTAGGTAAACGGAAATTATGAGTTTGCTAATTTGACTGTTACAGGCGCCAGACAAGAAATTATTTAGTGTTCAAATATGGCATGTTTACATGTGCAGAACAAAGGTTGAAAATTCATTCTTGAGTTCATGAATTGAGATGAGATTCATGAATTCATATTGCAGTTATTGTAGAAAGTAAAACAGTGCTAGTGTAGTATCACATTTCGAAAAAATTGGATTATATTTTTAGTATGAATTTTACCCGGAAATATTACAATCTAAGTTCTCTATAGTCGTTCTATAATTTTGAGCTAAATTGTTTCGGCTTTGTATTTAATGCAGCATAAAAACAGCTTGTAGTATACAAGGTTTAAACTAAATTTCAACATTTAAAACTCAGTTATATAATAATAGCAGCAACGTTGCCTAGTACCGCTCGTTTATCTCCATCTTTATGAATGCACATAATATTGTTTCTTTTTGTGTTAGTTTTTAGTTTCTTTATTGTTTTGAATTTCCTGCACGTCAAATATAAGCCAAAATTAAAGGCTAGAAATGCAGTAAACACTGTAGGTACAGTGAAAGGGCTAGCAAATAAATGGTTGTACAGTAGTTGGTTGTCTGAATGCCGGGCTAAAAAATCAGATTTGAGCCGGAGCTTTCTCCTTAGGCACTCGGAGACCCATTTGGAGAGCGAGATATGAATCCTATAGCCTTGGCCCGCATTTTGTCATCGTCATAAACCTCACACTTTAAAAGACACTTCCCGCCGGATTAGGCAGGCCTGGGAACCCGCAGAAAAGGCTTATGAAGCTCTCTGCCCGGGGCCCTCCCTTGTGATCAAGGACCTGCTATTATTCATTTCTCCTTCACAAAAGGGCCCCATGATGTGCTTTATGGCTTTATTTAGCTTTATGTATCAGGCCCGCTTTCTCCCTCCGCGTCACGGCTGCTGGGAGCCAGAAAGTTACCGGGCAAGCCTAAACACAGATGTTGGGCAGAAGGTGTGGGGAGTCTCGGGCTCTTCAGAAAAAGTCCCCAAATCCAAACAGCCCCAGTCCCGTGTGTCGTCAGTGAGTCTGGAACAAAGTTGAGATTCGGAATGACACAAAAGTTTACCTGCCATTTCCCAACAAGTTTACTTTAGTTTCCAAATAGTTATGAGTTATGAGTGGACCCAGCTTTCCTTATTACGACGTCCATACAATTTGGGCCTGTACATATTATTTTGAGACAGTATTAGCTAGATAAGACAGTCGGAGGAAAATCACAGGCTGAGTAGGTTCTCAAGCCAATTCGGTTACATTGAGAAAAATTATCCTTTATTTCCTGAACCGAGAAATGAAACCGAATCTAACATTTTCTCTGGGACCCCTTAATGCCTGTTATTTACTTTTTTGTGTAATGCTTACATTGGATATTATGGTACGCCATAGGCGTGGGCGTGGGCGACATGAATGTCGGATTGGGGAAAGCATTCATTGACTCATGCGACCATGTAACATAAGTTCAGTTCTATTGGAGCCCTAAAATCGGTCTCCTATAATAGGCAGCAGTGGTTCCAATTAAGGATTGCCGGTTGCCATTGATTTTTGAAATGTATTTAATATTACAATGCTATATTTTTATATTTAATTGTATATTTATTGCCGAAATCGCTTCGTAACAGTTTTTGAGATGTGTCAAAACACTGATGCCATATTTTTTAAACTATCTGGTACATTGTACTAGTGTATTTATAATTTACTTTCAAATCGTATTCGGGATTCAAGTCACTCAAATACACGTGAATACATTATTTTACCAATATTGCCAAACTCATATGTAAATATATAACTATAAGCAAGGACAATTATGTGAAACGAAATATATGGATTTGGGCTAGCTTCCATTCCTAATGGGACTCTCAGTCCGCCAATGTCCTACCTCAGGTTGACATCGGATACTACTCAAGCTAATTCGGTCATATACTTTCCAAAGGCCTTACCTGGGAATATCCCGTATACGAACATTCGCATGTTATGTACCCTTGATACAATGATTGTCTCCTTGCATGTCAATAGGCAACCAGTCCCTTTTCTTGTTGGCTCGGGTATCGGGTTACATAGTACAAGATTTTCGGGAGACGAGAACACAATGCTTTCTCATAATGGCCTTCCCTTATAGATAGATAGGCATGTACATTTACCATTTACGTAAACATGTTACATGTTGCCTTGTGCGTATGTGGTATACGTGTTGCAGATTGGTTAGGAAATTGGACAGTATGTATACTTATTACTTACTGACTGGTCAATTGGGGAAGTCTTTACCTAAGACCTGAAATCTTACGACTAAATCCATTACTTGTCTTTCATATTATTTCTAAACCAAAATTTTATGCTCTGGCAAATAAAGGAGCAAATTTGTACAATGGGATGTGTCTAAATTAAAAATCGATATTAAGAATTTGGTTACACTCTGCTTGCATCATTCGAAAGAGCATTAAATTATGGTTCAGAGCCCACCTTTAACAAGAAGTAGAATAATGGATTTCAGTATGCAATTTTAGTTTGATTGAATTCGACCTACATACCCGGACCAGTCACTATGTAACTATTACGATCCAATTTCATACAGAACATGGAACATACTATCTATAATTAGCGGGTCGTCTCCGTTGCTGAAATCAGAGGCATACCATATTGTAAATGAGAATGAGTTCCAAAGGACATGGGAAGAGTTATCTATTGCGACCATGCTATGTAGTTTGAGCCGTACTATATTTAGCAAATCCTGCCAATGCCCGTATGGGCTGACAAACGGGCCTAGTCAGGCTGAAAGATGATGAGGAAGGATGTGGGGGACTTTGGGAGCTCATATTTAGGATCCTCCGGGCCTCCCCATTTCCTTCTGTCACTGAGTCCCCATTTCCTTTCCCTTTGAGACCCCACCAGGCTCTAAGCCAAGGGAAGGTACCTAAAGAGTCCCCTAAAACCCGAGAGAGTCCAATCTTTAAACCCGAAGAACGTCTCAGGCTAAAATTCGGAGAAAGTCTAGAGAAAGTCACATCCTTTATTATCGAACTCATAATTTTTAGGAGGCGCGCACATGTGGCCTCATCAGCAAAATTAGAAATTTGGGACGGGCCCTCCTTAATTAAATGAGTACGGAAAATTCAAAATTAGACTTTCTCCAGGCCCAATTTATTCCGGTTCCTCCCCCAAATATGAATTCCCAGGCCCCGGCCCAATAAATCTCCCAAGTTCTTGGCTCCCGCTCCTGAAGGCTAAAAAATCAGTTCCCCTTTTTCAGGCTTTGGGCCTGACACTTGGTAATAAGGGATCCGGCCTATGGTAATAGGGCTCCCAAAGTCAGAAGTGAGAATTGGATTCCCGCCTAATGTTTAGGGGCTGATGGGTGGGAATTATTCAAGGGCTGGCTTGGAGCTCTCACTTGGGGAACTCGGCTCCCTGAACCTGGTCTTTCCCAAAGAGACACGCAATAAACATTTGGTCCCTCTTAATCCATGTCCCACTTTTCTCCGGGAAGAAGGTCTGGAGGAGACGTGTCCTCAAACCTCAATTTTCGGCTGAGTGAGTAGGGAACTAGGACTAGGACTCGGGCCAGGTAAGGCTATAACTATCCGCCCGCCCTGGAGACTCTCAACCTTCCGGAAAACCAAAGTGAGCAAGGCATTTGTCTTCGGCGGAGACAAGGCTCTGCCCTCTCTTCCCAAAGAAGTTTCAAGGGGGCCTCTTCGAGTGTAAATTATTAAATGGAGAGCATTAGCTTTACAGGCAGTATATTGTGCTGGGAGGCAGCATCCAATATTTCTCTACTTCAACCAATTTCGGATAGTATACGCTACACTGTACGAGCTAAATCCTTTCAGGGATCCAAATTATGTTGAGTGCATGGCTGAGTCGGGGTAGTCTCCATCTCCATATGGAAATAGCTAGCCCTAATAGTAATACTAGAAGCCTAGACCTGTATTTTCCAAAAGTTGAATTTTGCATAGCTTGCCATTTTTAAGTAATGAGGGTTGGTCGGGTTGCATTGTGATCTGTAATATGTAAATGTGTACGATATAAGATTCGTCTTTTACAACCTTATCTTGTTAATTAACTAGAGCTTATTACGAGCTTATAATACGCTCGAATTTAAAGTTTTGTTTCTTCGAAAAAACAGATATCTGTGTTACATAGCTGTACGGTCAAATTATACTTAAAATATTTTAAGTAATAATTAAAATAGCTGTCGACACTCAAATAACTCAATAGTCCTTTGCCTTGATAATTACTAATAAACACTAAACACTAATAGTGCCTCTACGAATATTATGATTAGACTAATGTGGGTTCCAGGAACTGTTAGGAACATTCAGAGCCCCAACCCTCTTTTTCCACTGGCTTAACTACAGTGAGCCTGGAAGGAGCCCCGGCCCATTAGCATTATTCCTAATCCCGGCAAACCCTTCAAACGCACCCATAGCCCTACAAAGGATTTTCAATTTGTTGAGCAACAGCGAGTCCCTCCTGATGGACTCCTTTTATTCCCTTGAATGGGAAAGCACGTTCCGGGATAGGCCTTCATGGATATGTGAGTCTATTCGCCTGATCCACCAAATCCTCAGACGTCTCGGGAAGATTCACATGCAAAATAGGATGGATTTACTCTTAATCCCGTGAATGTGGTCCTTCCCCACAATACTTGTTGAGATTTTTCCGCAAAGGCTCCCGCCCGCCCTGATTCGATTTAATTTCAGGCTCGGTGTTCCGGCAGATGGATGGAGGCAATAAAAGTAAAATAAAAGTTGATGTCTGCAATGAAAGAGGACCAAATCAAAAGGGAATGGGAATCCAATCCCTTTATTCCGCTCTTCCAAATTCCTGTTTTTAGGGTAACGTTCCGCGACAATTTCGTGTCGTAGGGAATTTTATATCCAACCTGAAAGTTATAACTGTATACGGGTTCTAATTCGAATCTAATGTTGCTAAGCAAATCAAATCACAATTGTAACTTCTAGCACGCCATCAGGAAATATGAAAATACAATTCTGTTGGCAATTTCGAAGTAGCTGATCTACGTAGTTTACTCTTTTCGTAAAGGTCTAGATTGCAATAATGGCTGCCAACCCATTCTAAGATACAATTGACGGGTCCACAGTTGAGAGGGCCTACAAGGTCCAAGGATAAGATACAACCTAGGGTTCTAAAAGACCATTTCCTAGCCAGTCCATAGTAGAGAAAGTAATTTAATTTCCCGGCCTTTTATTGTTCCTCCCATTTAAAAGCTGTGTAGTCACTTACAGGGCCGAGTCTATTTCCACACTAAAAACAATAGTAAATAGTAGTACGTAGGTGTTAAAATTCATGGGAGCAGCCTCCGCCCATCTGGCCTGCATTAACTTTGAGCTCGGGCTCACGAGTCTAGGTCTAGAGGAGAGCCAAGTAGAAGGCGAGGTAGGCCAAGGCGTAGAGGAGGAAGGCGAGTCGATCCAGGATGCTTGCCATCCAGGCCCAGTCCCCTTGAATCCCGCTAATCGGCTCAACTAGTTTCCCCTCATCATCTTCCTCCATGTATCCGCCGGGGCTGGAGCCAGGTGTCCGGCGTGGGCTGAGGCAGAGGACACGCCCGATCCAGCCGTCCAGAAAGGCGGACAGGGCCGGCGGGAGGGACGCCGTCCGCTGGGTTGAGCTAAGGTGCTGGAGACAGAGCGTCCAGACAAGGGCCACCGAGTTCAGGATCAGGGAGTCCCGGTAGAAAAGTACTGAAAGTCCGAAATTAAAAATTACGGCTTTTCAGAGAATCTGGGTTACACTGATTAAACTACTGGTTAAAATGGAGATATTTTCTGAAACAACAATCTGGCATATTAGCCGTACTTGGAAATAACAGCATTGTGTACTTACAAACTAGCGGCACTTTCTCCCCGTTGCTGAAGAGGACAGAGTGGAGCTCGCCCAAGTAGAGGGCATTAATGAGGATGTTGAGCATAATGATGAGGACACGCTCCCTCGCCTTTGGGCGGAGCCAGAAGGAGATCAGGGTTCCCACTGAAATTGCTTAACGAAATAGTAACTTTTATCGTTACTTTCGGTATTAGATATGTCAAAATTTAGCTATATATCTACGTCTGTACTACATGCAAATATTAATTACTGTGTCATGTGCGAAAGGAATACTTAACTTCAAGCTATTTCACTGCAAAGAAAGGATGTTGAATTCTAGTTAGCTGAACTTACCAAGAGCCGGACTAATGTATCCCAGCGTATGTCCGACCGATTTTCGTGTCATTATAAGGTTAAGTTCGACCCAGACGAACCTGCCGTATCGGTGCTCGGTCCCTCCGCGCGTTACTTTGTTGGAGATCAGGGTCCATTCTAAGTTCAGGTTCGAATTCCAACCAAGCTCCATCTTTAGAAGGAAGAAAGTTCCGATGATTCTGTGCTTAGAAGTCAAAGGACTCACGACTTACCGTGCTGTTTTGAATAGTCTGAACATTATTGTCCAGAATGATGTTGAGGTCCTCTCCGGCCCCTTTCCAGCCCCAGGGGGCAATGAGGATGCTGCAGTTCTGCGTGTCATAGGGCCACTTCTCAAGGTCAATGTAGCACTGGGCCTGGTACTGGGTTGGCGGCACGAACAATAGGCTCCCATTACTCTTGAGGCTTATTGGCGTGTCCCGGAAGTAGTCCACCACGTTGGTCAGTCTACAGATATGTATTTTGAACATCGTCATTCCAGGGTTTTACTGGAAAAGTTTCTGTAGCCTTTGGCCACGGCGCGGCGCTAGTATACGGTGAGAAATTAGGTAGTACTGATCTTATTTACGTGTTAAAGACGCCCAGATCCGGTTTCCAAATTTCGTCCACGTTCAGCTGAACGACCGTGAGGTTCCCGTAATGGTTCGGATCCCATTTGAATTTACGATCCTCCCATTCCTACAGCACGTTGCAAGAGCAAGTGCAATATTAGACTTACAATGCGTTATTTGTAAGTTTTGCTGGCTCAGGATCGTGTATCTTTCTTACCAGCGTGGTCCAGGAGTTTACTGTGAAAATCGACCTGACCTCATCCTGGAAACGATTCCATTAAAAGACTAATTAATTCCCAGGAGCTTACGTTAGTTATTAGGAACATTCCCAGCTTAATTCAAATAGCAGAGGCAAAAGTTCCCAACCTACAAGTTCATAAGATTTTAGGGTAAACCCAATTTTAACGGTTGTATTGTTCTTTCCCCCTTGATCCGGAAACTGCCTTTTGTCGTAGCCGGTTAGCAAATCCGATCTTAATCTTGAAATGTCTATTTCACAGTAATATTTATTTAAAGATAAAGTCGTACCAAGTATACAAAAACAGTATAAACCCAAATAGTCTACTTTGCAAGATTTCAAGATTACCGGTAGGATCAGCGCTGGAAGATGTCTGTACTGAGACAAGAAGAATTGCGAAAATTAAATATCCACCGTAGACATTATCCGCTAATATTCTAACTGACATCCTTCTTCCACATGCTATTCCTACCACAAATGCAACTCTGAAACTGACCTTTAGTGTATAAACTTTATTTTCTACTTTAGTACCTACGTAAGACCTACACTACTGTATATCGGCTTGTGATTTCGACCTATAGGTATGCCTTAAAGCACTAGATTCAAAACAGATTATTGATAAACTCATCTCAATCCCAGTATGATATATACATGTATATGTAAATGCATATTTCCCACCTCCCCTTTTCGAGCCTACATTTTTCACATCTGGAACGGAAGAGGAGATAATGTAGCCGGATTCATGTGTGGGAGGATTGGTCTTAATTGCTTGATTTAGGTGTTCGATTTCGTAAAGTGTTTGGGGATACCTTTGCTGCCATGCATGCGGGCTATATAGGAATAGTAAAATAATTCATGTTCAGTTACAAATGGCTTTCATTACTTTTATTACTAGAATTAACTGCCAACTTCCACATGAACCTAAAACGAAGTGTTTCGATATATGTACCTATATATATCGCCAGGTGCTATATTAAGGATAGGTTAGGCCAGGTCAGGATTATGAAGCAAATGATACATACATATATAATTTGCATTATGAATATTATGTGGACAACAAAATAATACCCTCTACCAACTACCGACCTATCCTAATGAATTCATAGTCCTCAGGTTTGATCAGACCCGCCGACCTAATATTTATTTAGATAATATACCATGCAAATATTATATCAATATGTGAATTTTTTTTAGACGGCAGAATTCTGCCGTAAACGTAATAACTTCAAAAAGACAAGTGGAAAATGCTTGTCCGGCAAATTTAGAATTCAAAACTAGTACGGGGATTTCTGTCTGATCTCATCCCTGTCGTTCTGGCTATTTGAATGGTACCTATCTAGACCTTTCTTGTAGCGCTAAAAACAATAGATGGCAAAAATTGTTAACTTTGATTAACTTTTGGTTCTATAGCTTTAGAGAAAGACGAAGTAAAAGGCAAGGTAAATCAAGGCGTAGAGGAGGAAGGCGAGTCGGTCCAGGATACTTGCCATCCATGCCCAGTCCCCTTGAATCCCACTAATTGGCTCAACTAATTTCCCCTCATCATCTTCCTCCGTATAGTCGCTCAGACTGAAGCCAGGTGCTGAGCCTGGGCTGAGGCAAAGGATGCGCGCCATCCAGCCCTTCAAGAAGGCTGAAAGGGCCGGCGGCAGAGAGGCAGTTCGCTGGGTTGAGCTCAGGTGCTGGAGACAGAGTGTCCAGACTAGAGCCACCGAGTTCATGATCAGGGAGTCTCGGTAGAACAGAACTGGAATTGGGAAATGGAAATGAAGCATATTGATTGGTTGGAGGTATTTGGGACGACTCCCGAAATACTAGCAATCATTTCGAACTTACGAACTAGCGGGACTTTGTCCCCGTTGCTGAACAGGACGGAGTGGAGCTCACTCAAGTACAGGGCGTTAATGAGGATGTTCACCATAATCATGAGGACACGCTCTCTGGCCTTTGGGCGGAGCCAGAAGGAGATCAGGGTTCCCGTTGCAATTGCTGGAAAAACAAGTTCTATATATTAATTTTAAAAGACAGAAATTCAAAACTGTTCGCTAACCCGGTTTAGTTAACACACATTTATACACTCTAGTATATCAACCAACTTGCTATCAGAAAGACGAAAACCTTAGGTGATCTTTATTACTCGTATTTAACCTGCTCCTAATTATATATATTATAAATATAGCAACGGCGTTTGCTTACATCTCTATCTTTAAATATTCTCAATTGTTATTCTAACTAATACATCTTTTATGCTTTATTAAACTAAAACAAACGTTTAACATTTGTGAAGTGCCAAAATACAATCTTCAGGCAATACATTTTGAAATGAGAAATTGAGCTCAAATGAATTCAGTAATTTCAATTCAAAGGTTACTGTAACGTTGTTGGGTGATCTTACCAAGAGCCGGGCTAATATATCCCAGCGTATGTCCGACGGATCTTCGTGTTATTATAAGCCTAAGGTCGACCCAGACGAACTTGTACTCATCGCCGTAGTCAGTAACTCCACGCGTCATTTTGTTGGAGATCAGGGCCCACTCCAGATTCAAGTTCCAATTATAACCCAAGTCCATCTTTAGAACAAAAAATGTTCAGCTAGCGTATATGGTTAACGAATGTAATGATTTTGTCCAAAGACATCGAAGTACTTTAATTACCGTGCTGTTTTGAACAGTGTACGTATTGTTGTCGAGAATGATGTTGAGGTCCACCCCGGAATGCGACCAGGAGGCAATGCCAATGGTGCAGTTCTGCGTGTCATAAGGCCACTTCTCGAGGTCAATGTAGCATTGGGCCTGGTACTGGGTCGGCGGAACGAAGAAGAGGTTCCCCGTATTGTTTAAGATGATTCGGGTGTTCCGGAAGTAGTCAACAACGTTGGCCAGTCTATGTGTTGGGCACAGGTTTAGAATTACAAAGATGCGTATTAATATATGTATACATGTACCTATAGATAGGATTGACCTTTGAACCTACGTATTATAAACTGCCAGATCCGGTTTCCAAATTTCGTCGGCATTCATATGAAGGACCGTGAGGTTCCCGTAATTCTGTGGATCCCATTTAAAATGATGGTCCTCCCATTCCTAAGTGTTTAGAGTCTAAAGTTTTTCACGTACAATCCACTATTGGTTTGCATTAGTATTAATTTATGTCAGGAGATTTCTTACCAGGCTGGTCAAGCCATCTAGTGTCAATGTGGACCTGACCTCATCCTGAAAACGATTCCATTTTTGTAAACTAAGTTTTACGTAAATAATTAGCTCATTGTAAATATTATTGTCAGAATTGAGAACGTACAAGTTCGTAGGACTGTAGCGTGAACCCAAATTTAAGAGCCGTATTATTCTTTTCCCCTTGGTCCGGAAAGCTTGATTTGTGGTAGCCAGTGAGCAAATCAGATCGTAATCTTGAGATATCTAATTCGCGTTACAACCAAGATGGAATTAATTCGTGGACAATACGCCCAGCCCTCAAAGGCACTCTTACCTGTAGGATCAGCGGAGATAGTTGTTTGAGCTGATAGCAGTAGCACCACCCCTGTAACTAAGTATACTTCGTGCACAATATCTACTATCGTTTTAACCAACATCTTTCATGCAACAATATTAACAACTTTCGTACTGACTAGGTTTAAGATTTCGAGGGTATACGAAAGCTGGTATGTATTTTTGCTATTCTATTTGTATTTTTTATATTTTATTACGAAACTTGAGTGGCTTTACGCTTAAACATATACGGGAGTCTAAATCAAGCAGATTATTAACGTAAGGATCTCCATACTAGTATTGACGTGTATTGGCGTATTTAA